>BGPR01011703.1:0-44861 GCA_013235015.1 Araneus ventricosus | reverse complement strand
TATTAGATTATTATAAAGAATATCGAAAGGCAGACGTCGAAATACTGCCTCGGTGTTCTTCACTCAGAGACGTACAACGAGGAAATGGCGTCCAGTGTAAGTATCAAATCTCACCCCACATTTTTCAAAAAGAAAAACAATCGTTTTTTTCTCTGAAACATTACGTTGGGGTGCGTTAAGAAGGAAACTGTAATTAAACCTAAATAATAATTTACAAAGCATTTTTAAACTGCTATGGTTTTTTACGTTACGAAATAGCAGACTTCGGCGATCAGCTGGTTCCCCATCATATTAATATTATTAATTTAGTATTGTCAAGAACTTTAATTTAATTTTTCAATTCATTTAATTTTTGTTTCACTGGAAGCATTAATTGCTACAAAGGACCACTATACGAGTTATAAAATATGAAAGAAACCTTTGCACAGGAAATGGATTAGTATTTGAGCCTAATTTTGTAATATATACAGACAGAAAATTAATTTAAAGTTGTACAGTTAATGGCGTTAATAATTGACCGAGCGAAAAGAGATCTCCGTTTAAACTGGACATTTTAGAATTTCTGTCTATCTTTTACGCAATCACGACCAAACGCGTTGCTCAATTTTTTTTTCAAATTTGGCATGAATGTTTCTTGAAGCAATAGAAAACGATGTATATGTAAAGATTTATATTTTTTAAAATTCGTTTCAAGATGCTGCACGTTTTAGTCAATTCAGTGTTTTGGCAAATCAATGACGAGTTTGGCACCATTAAAACATTTGAATCATTTTGGTTTTGACAAGACATTTAATTGTAATTACGTTAACACTAATAAAACCAAAGGTTTGTTGAAATAATTCAGATTGAAAAGAAAAGGAAAATAAAAAAAGTAATAATTCCATGTGGAGAGTTTCTTCTTCCTGTTTAGTACCATCCAATTTTGCTTTTCTCTTTTCTTGAAAGAATGTTTCTTCAAAGATTCTGGACTATTTCTGGAATGTTTCTTCAAACGTTCATGTTATAAAAAATTTAATACTGCTTTCACTTTTGAACGTAAAGATAAGAAGATTAAAAATAATCAAAATTGGAGAATAGCGTACGAATAACGGTAAATTCAACCCTCCAGCCGTTTGGCTTTCAGATTGCTACGTTTAAGGAAATTGTCGCGCTGAAAGAGAAAGTTATTCTCCAAGTTGTCACGTTTTTGACAAAAGGATGTCAACCCCTTTTGTGGTCATTTTCGCGTCGTAGAGGGGAGGGGGTAGACATGTTATCGGACGGCAGTGACAGATGACTTCTCGCCTCAATTCTTTGCGACCTTCGTTAGAAGACCCTTCTTTGAGTATTTTCAGAAGAGTTGGGAATGTCATGCAGTTTAAAATGCAATATGTTAGAATGGGAATTGGTGAGAGATTTTAGATTATTTTTCTTAAATTTCTATAACTTATAAGAAAAAAATTTAAAATTGCTTATATGAATCTTATTGTTACAAATTAAATGTGTACGTTTCATGGTTTTCTCCTCACTATATATTTAAAAAAATATTTTTTCACGTCGAAATGTGAAATAATTGCTCGAATTTAATTCTTGAAACAAAAGAAATATATATTGTTCTTTCAGCGCATTTCAGTCGTATCTTAGTACTTAAAAATGTGTGTTTAAAATAATAATCAAAGTTAGTAATACCATTTTATAATTTTGTTTCTTCAGCATTTAAAGAAAAAATTTGTAAATAGAGAATCTCGCACAACATTTCGGATTTCGAGGTAACTGTCTATGGTGTTTATCTGCATACAATTACAATTTTGTATTTTGTTGAATTTTCATAAATTAGTGTTTGTAACCAAGTGGTGGATCTAAGAATTCGTTAATTGGGGGGCTACCGAGGGAAAAAAACTTAGAAATTAAGAATAACTTAATTAAAATAATTATTGCAATACTTAATGTTCAAATGTTTTGTAGTACTTAAAAATGTGTGTTTCAAACAATGATCGTAATTAGTAACACTACGTTATAATTTTGTTTCTGCCACATTTAGAAAAATGTTTTTTAAATAAGGAATCTCATACGACGTTTCGAATTTTGAGATAACGATTTACGGATTTTATCTGCATGATTACGAATTTTTTATTACATTTTCTTAAATTAGTTTTTGTGTCCAAGTGCGGATCTAGGAATCTGCTGCGGGAGGGGGGACTATATAAAAAAATCCTTTTTTTGGAATCTTAAAATGATAGTCTACTTTAGGATACGTACTTCTTTTATAATTTTTGTATGGAACAAATTGACTTGCTGCGTTGTCATTCAATTAATTTTATCAGTCCTTTTCTTCGTGTTTATAAACATAAGGAAGAAACTTATTTGATTTCACAATTCCAGAAAAAAGCCGAAGTAAGAATCTTATGTAATGTTCAATAAACTTAAAATTCCCAATTATAAAAAATTATTACGTTAAGTAAGCATACGATTTTATATAGTCAATGTTAATCTTTTAAGAATGAAACAGTTCAACAAGTTGATTACATAGCTCCATTATCTTTTTGAAATGCACTAATAAATGAAAGCAAATAAAAAGTTTTTATTAAAAAACATAAACGTCCTCATATGTTAAGTAAATCTTTTATATATGAATAGTATTTTACATTCAAAAATTAAGTTTCAAAAGCAATTTGAATTCGAATGTCCTTAAATTAAAGTAATCTATGAAAGAGAAAATTGTCAACTTTTTATTTTTTACTTTAAATTCCTTTTATTTGTGTTTTAAATTAAAAACATTTCTTTAGTTAGAGGCTAATAAAAATACTTATATATGCATGCTCAAAGTTTATAGACATTCGATTTTATGTCCGTTAATTGACAATCATTTTGGATAAACATTTACCCTCTAAATCTAAAAAATAACACAGAATGATCTGTGAATTTTACGCAGGAGACTTCTGGCCCTGATTTTACGCTGTTAAACGCAATAAACGACTTAAAAGACTATATCTATTCAAACTGACCCTTCCCTGACCACAGACACTCCCTCTCATTACATCGACACGTGACATCTGGGGGAAGAGAAGAACTTGTAGAAGGAAATTCTCGGGTCTGACACTTATATGGAACTTTTCTATCCCGAGACAATCTCGGGTCTGCCGTTATGAGAAGAATAAAGTTCACACAGATTTCTCGGGTCTGACGCTGGGAGGGTTGATAAATCTACAGAACATTTCTTCGCTTAATTTTTGCATTTTTGTTTGCTCTCTTTTCGCATTTTTTAAAGAATTGTTTCGTTCGAAGAATAAATAGTTTTGTATACTTTATTCTATGAGCTTCATATTTTACATTTGGGGTGCACGAAGAGTATCTCATGTTCAATGAAAACAATAATAATCTATAGAATAAATTCAAGTAATTTCAAATCATTTTTAATTAAATTTAAAAAAATAATTAAGAAGAAATTTTGAAAATTTTGTAATTTAATATAGGAAGTTCTACTGTTTTGATGAATATAAAAATAACCATAGATTTCTAGGCTGAAAATAAACATTAATGATGATTAAATTAACAAACGATTGACCATTCGAAATTATTTTGACTATGCATCGTACAAATTAGCAGATGATAAAGTATTGATATCTCTTTCCATAAGTTATTCGGTGTCGTGTGTGCCCAAGTTTGGTTAAAATCTGTTTCTTTAAGGAAAAACACATAATTACCTATATAAGTTACACTATATGATCAAAGATATCGAGAAACATTTTTAGAACTTCACTAGAAAGACTCCACCAACTGCCCTTCAACTTCGACCATGTAAAGAATAAACTCTAACTTACATTTTACTGTGAAGATTCGGTCACGAGGGCATTTAGAGCATCGACCATAAATTGATGCAGAAGAAAACATCTAGGCATAACCCGTTCCACAGCAAGCTGATAAAGATTTACAAACATCATCAATAGTTTTGCTTACTATTTTCATTGGTTGCATGCATTTTCGTAAAAATTGCAAGAATTTTCTGGAATACATAAAGCTTTTATTAACAAATTTCAAATTTTTCGCCAAGTCCTCTGCTTATAGCACGCAGAATGTCCCATCAAATAATACGAAACTTACAGAACACTTGACAATGTGTTAGGGAAGCACTGTATTAAAATTTCAATTGAATACCTTGAATATTAAAGAAAAAATGAGTATTTGTAATAATTTTTTTACTGCGCGTTTGCGAGACATTACGTGATTTTTCTTACACAACTTCAAAACTAGATATATAAGGAAACTTATGTAAATATTCTATTTAAATATCATTGAGATTTGGAAAGATATCGGATTTGCAGTTAGCAGAATTTCTGCGTCACTCCAAAAGAAACAAAATGATGAGGTTTTTTTTGCAAATTGAGATATTTTAAAGTTGAATCTTCGGATAGAATTCTTCGAACTGAAATTTAAATTATGAATTTTATTTATAAGTATGCTCGGGAATTCTGCATATTCAATATGCATTAAATCATACAAAATTAATTGAAAATTAATAATTCGATAATTAATTAAAATATATTCAAAGCAAAAAGAAAGAGAAATGAGAAGAAAGATAAAATTTGCAAGAACTCACCATGAATTAGAGTTGACATTTAATTTTTCGGTTATCATTTATGAAAACAGTGATAAATTTGAACCTGCGAACATTTTGTCAACGAAAGTGAAAGGTATGGCTGAAAGATTCAAAGGGCAATAATTGAAGGAGTTAGAATTATACCAAATGAAACGAAGCTACCTTAATCATTAAGGGTTGAATTAGTATATACTGTTAACTGTTTGAAATACAGATTTCCCCTCAAATATTTTAACGGGAATGCTCCTTTAAATTATTATAACAGTTCCAAAAAAGTAACGATAATGACAACAAATTATGCTTATCGACAGTAATAGCGAAAAATAAATAAATTTATTTTAGAATTATTTTTATTACTAAGTCATATTTCTCGGGAATAAATTAATCGAAATTAAGTAAATCAAAAATTTTAAAGAAATAATGAATATTTTGTCAGATAATTCCATAAGATACGCATTTTAAAATGCTATAAAAATAGTACAAAAATAAAACAAAATTTTCTAATATCATAGAACAAAAACGAAAATAATATTCTAAAATAATAATTTTTTTAATTCATTTAAATCACATTTGATGAAAGTTTTGAAAAACAATTCACACTTACTCTTCTTATCTCGAGGAATCTTGAATAGTAGGTAGTTTGCAGAGATCATCGATTTTTTTTCCTGACGTTCTTGTCACAATTCCACAATATAATAAATTTTTAAAAAGGTATCCGGGAATGTACAATATGCAACAATAAGATTTCCATTTATCCATGCCAAAGATCCAACATGGCGTCATTCAGATTGGGTTTCGTTGCAAATGGGGGGGGGATTCGAAGTAGTTAATTCTAGTTTCCACAAACGAGGGCGCTGCTATCTTTCATCACAAGCTGACGAGAATCCTCTGTATATCTTTCTCCTTAGTTACATCGACAAGTCAAAATAATACCTACCTTGACTCGTCTTAACGATGTTGTATTTTTGTCAAGTATACACATATCGCGAAAAGTGAACAGGTAGTTTAATGGAGACAATGGAATTAAAGAGGGTTTATGGGCTCCATTAAACAACCTACCCAATCAGTTTCAAGTATCGATGTTTTAGTACTGAGGGGATACAGCTCCTGAATTTTTCTTGCTTTAGTAGTCTATGAGGAATCCGGGGAGAAAGGTAAACTGTAGTTTTTGCATTTCTTTTACTTCCATTGCTGTTCTTATTCTTTTGCTGTATCGAACACAAGTAATTATCCAATTTTAGAACTTTTAATTTCCCATTTTGTAACATTCAAGTTTTCATACTACATCCATATTAAATGGCATGGCAATAACACATTTTCATTCACCAGCCCAGACATAAAAACCCAGGCCTTATATTAAAAACAGCTTTTTTACATTCTTATCGTTTGTATGGCAAACTTCTAAAATTTTATAAAGAAATTTCTTCAAAATAAAAAGTGGTAGAGAGTCTTTTACAATTTTTATTACTTTTTAAAAAATTATTTAATTTTTTGCTTCATTGAGAAATCACACTCATCAAACTGTAAAAACTTTTTTTGTTTAACGGGAGCTCCGCTCCATATAAATGCCCATGACCTCAAAATTTAAACGACATCACTGGTCAGATGTATTGCGAAAAATTTGCGGAAATGGTTTCATCACAAAGACATTGTTACTTGTAGTGCACGAGTTGTCTCATATATCAGATTTCCAAGTATCATCTGTTAAAACGAATGAATAAAATAACATGCGAAAAATTTAACAGATATAAAGATGTTTCAAAAGACAAGGTGCTTTCTTTAAAATGTGAGCTAATTCTTTTTATTTTCTATATTCTAAGCATACGCTATGAACTTTTAAATATTATAGTTTAGGACCCTAATTTTGCAATGTGCTGTCCTAACGAAGAAAATGCACAGATTTCATATTTTGAAGACCCAAATAACTTTTTGCTATACATACATATTGACCTGTTGCATTTTACCAACAAGATGATGTGTAAATTTCATGCTCATTATTATAACAGAAAATCGCATTTTTAAGTAAGTTCATATATTTTTTGTGAACATTCAAAGGAATCTGCGACAGGAAGTTATCGCCAGATTTTGATAAAATAAAATTTATTACTTTTAAGAAGTTCATTACTTAACTACTAATTCTATAATAAAAAGATTCAGATGAATTTAACAATTTTAAAAACGAATGAAAAACAGTCAATTTTTTTCCATTTTTTTAAGACTTTCATGCCGAAGGTGGAGCGGAAAATATATATAAATTTGATTCATTTTTTTCCTCGGTTCATTCCTGACCGCTTGGCATTTTTTATGCGGTAAAGCGACATGAAAAAAATTGATTCTTTTCAGCCGTCGTTCCTGTTACCGAATACATATTAATCGCATAATAGTTGCCTAATATATAATTTACAAACCGTTGGAGATTTGCATACACTTCCAGTTGGAAAAATGCTTTAAATGACATAAATAACTATATTTTATGTTTTATGATTCAATAAATACACTGCTGAAATAATTAGTCTAAATATTTATCGAAGACCGAGTGACAGATTACATTTCATATTTTTAACAAAGTTTACTGAGTCCTTATGACCTATTAGTCATATTTAGAAAAATGTTCTTGAAGCACTTTTATTTTAAATATAAAACTTCTAATCTTCTGCTTGAAAAACTGTCCAAGTTATAAAAGTTACAATTTCATTATTTTAAGCTACCAACTGCCGATTCGAGCAAGTCCCACTCTTTAAATGGTGGATCCTCCTTGAGGAAAATATTGAAATTATCTAAAATAATTATATTCAGGAATTCAATATTCGGTAATTTTCATTTACAGAAGAGTGGGACCTTTTTCTGTTTTAAATTTTATTGTGCCAAGAATGCATTTTTAAATGTAAATAACAGGGCCGAGGAAACGTCTAAAATTTAGAAAAAGTATTTTTTTATTCTTAAATGTATTGACTCAAGCAACGGAAAAAAATGTTTAAGTATATGAAAGCATTTCTCCAGTTGAAAGATGCATATCTGTATAAAATTAGATGTTTGGCCAAATTTAGAATGCAATCGCTGTTCATTTATTTAAAGTACACTTCACAAAATATACTATTTGCTTTTATTACACTACACAAAAAAATAAAACTTGTTTTAAGATTGCAAATAGTAATATCGAGAAATCCTGAATCACAAAAATTTTTATATGAAATTTGCATAAATTTATTTAAATTAAATTATATTTGTTATACAGATTTTAAAAAGGATATCCGTTTTCTTATATCACATAAGGTTTTTTTAAATATATTGCTAAGAATTTCATATGTGAGAAATTAAAAAAAATACTTGGGTATAAAATTTGTAAAAAAATTATTTTATTTAAAATTATTTTTAATACACATTTTTTTAAAAATGATATAAATAATAATAAAACAATATATATACCTGAAAATAAATTAAATCACAAAAAATAGACATTTTTTTAAAAATATTCCCCTAAATGAACTCCTCTATCTTTTAAATTTTTAACCTTGTTCAATGTCTCTTTTTAACCCCCAAAAGTAATCAGATATTATAATAATATTCCTATTTCCATGATAACGTTTTCCCATGCATTCTATCAATGTATGCACCTTACTTCTCATAGAGCCCACTGACATTTTCAGGAAAATATTCAAGAACGGAATGCAAAAATTTTATAGTTAAGTTCCCATTGAAACGCAGTCCTTTAAAGTTCTGAATTATTTTCCCACTATCTTCATATAGTTAGGAGTCTTGAAATTTCCTTAAAATTTCTGATTGACATCGATGAAAATAACCCTTTTTTTTAAAAGTCATTTCATTGCTTTCTCAAATTTTTTATGCTTCGTTAACCAACTTACATTTGGGTCGAAAGTGCACATCCTTAAATTTTACGTTCCGATAAATGTGGACAAAATCAATCAAATATCGAACTCAATTACCATTTTTATCCAAAGATTTGACAAATTGTTTCATAAACTGTAACTTTATGGGCGATAAGAATATTTAGTAAGAAGAATTTTTTGGGTCCACTAATTTCTGGAAAATCACATTGATTGATCTTAGATTGAAATTTTTTCTTAGCGGTCACTCTTCACTTAACCAGTTTTGGTTGTTATATCTATTATACCTTTCACAAAGGAAACTGGGCATTTTTGAATATTTACCTTCTTTGGGTAACAAAATGGTTAAAAATCTTGAAATTCCTAACAGCATTCCATTTAAATTCCTGACATTTTATTTAATGGAGGAGAAAAGAAATGTTTACTTAGATTTCCTTTAAAAATATTGAGTGAGGCACAGGAAACAAGAAAGTTACTATTATGAATTTAGCCACTTTTTAAGATTCTATTAATCTCCATCGAGATGGGTCATCATCATCTCCACCATCGCACCTTAAGAATTGTGCTAAACTTTTGTGCAAAACTGTATCTCAATGAGAGTTGATAATGATGCCCCTTGTTCCTACAAACAATGCTGCCTATAGGCCTACCTGAAATGGAATAACTGTCATAAATGATTTTTTTAAAATTCTCTATCATAATTACAGTGATTTCCCATCAAGGGTCGCTGCGAATGTTTATCAATTAAGAGTACAACCTGCAGTGTTAGTATTGCTAACAAGAGCCCTCATTTGATCAATATAATTGCACTGCTCTTATAACTGAGTACAGCTCATAGGAAAAGGAAGGAAACATCTGGATTAAGGTAGAAGAACAGATTTTAAATAGTTGTATACATAACTTCATTAATAAAAATTAGGCGTAATAAAAGTGATACATTGGAATCAAGATTAAAATTGTTCACTGTTGAAAGAAGGCTACAAATTTTTCCATAAACTTTATGCGTAATAACTATAATGTTAGTAAAAGAAGGTTTGTTTAACCAGATGAATGATATGACAAGATGAAATCAACCTTTTTTGATAATTAAGTAGATATTGACAATAAACTGGGTCATATCCCACTGTTTATTAGCAGAATGAATTTAATTTCTTATATTTGTAAATTTTTCAACACTTCATCCCTGAGACCCCTATAACTAATGACAAAATTATATCTGAGCGTGGTTGGACAAAGGAAGTACTTTTTTTGTACCAAAAGAAATGGCGTTCCATTTTTCGACGGAGTAATTTCTGGAAATTCCACGTATATTCCTAGTAGCATGCATCGCTATTTAAAAACAGCAATTCAATTAACTTCATTGTAAATGCTTAGAAAAGGACAGTAAAATATTTTACAAGCCTTTAAATGGTGTAAAAAGGATTAAATAGAAATTTTCTATGTGCACTTCGTCGTTGATTCATAATACACTCAGTGTTGTTACATACGTCTACATACGTAAAATGTTGTTTCAAAAGTCACGGAGAATCAGTATGAAAATATTTAAGTGGTTCTTACGTCTAATTAAACGAGCTTATAGAGTCGGGTGATTTCGAACTGAAAACTTAAATATATTATATAACCAATCTTGACCTGAATGAAGAATTATACATGGTGCAATCGATTTCGAATAATGTAGGGACATTTCAGTTCAAAATATTTGGGATCAAATATTCAGATGTGTTTTTAAAATTGCTACCACTATTATAATACGAATGGTTTTTATTTAAAATTTCAATTAATAAGCCGAATTCACACTTTCCCAAATTTTATTTATAGCATAAATGTTTTAAATTGATACTGGTAAAAGCTAATTATTATTGCCATTTGATATGGGAATGAATTATCAGAACCTGAAAGCTATAAAGAAAGAAGATACAATTTACAACATTGGATTATTATTGCCCGAGCGAAGCATGTTCTACGTTTTAACTCCAGCATTTGGCGTTTGTCTGTCTATAAGTTTGTTACGCGATTGCGTCCATTGCCTTCAAATTTGGCAGAATTTTTCCTTGAAGCTATAGAAAACAGTGTATATATTTTAATTCTATTAATTTTAATTCCATAATAAAATAGTTAATTTAATTATATATAATTAATATATTACTCAATGTAATTACTGATAAAAGCGTGAGTGGCAACATTAAGATTATGACAACATAATTTTAAATAAACACATTCCGCTTTGCATCGTTATCCGCATCTGCTAAATAAGTGTTATATATTTTTATAATCTTTGGCTATTTTATTTCTAAATTTGTATTTAAACTCACTGACCACCTAAATACTGTTCGGGAACTGTAAGAGTTGGTTCTGAATAAGTAAGTGTTTTTCAAAATGTTAAATATTTTCTTAACTAAATATTAATCGAGATGTTAACCGTGCAGAAAGCCAAGGGGTTCATTTTATGACCCCAACTCCACGGCAAACTCTGATTCCTAGAAAACTAAACACCTATTCATTCCCTTCTTATAAGTAGAGAGTTAGTCTTTTCTAGGTATTAACAAAGTGTTTCCGGACCTTTTCGTCAACTACTACACGTTTGATCAGTTACTTGGGTTATGGAATGATGGTCTCTCCGCCATAGACCAGCTATTTCCCGTGGCTGATACGGTCAGTTCGTTGCTGTCCTTTCCGAATTGAAGCTCTCACATATTGCTCACAATGCAAACTCCATATGAAAAAGAAATAGAGCATTTACGTAAACTTTAAAATCTGGTTTACTCCTTAATTTACCATAAAAATTTAATTTAAATTATTAGATCATAATAATATGATATAAATGTTTTTTAAAAAAATGTATTGTCGTCAGAAACAGAAAATGGCGTCGTATGTCATCGGGACCACCAATTTTCAAAGATATAGCGCTGCAATATGAGAGAAAGAATCGATTTCAAATTTCCAACTTTAGGAACATGAAATAAATCAAGTTAAATAAAAGCGTGTAGTAAAGAATTAGAAGTTTATAATTTAAGATCAGAAAAGCTTACATTTACGCATCCATAAATTGAGCATTTTAAAATGCCATAAATAAATATTTTTGAGAGAGTTTTCCGAGACTTTCTGACAATATTCTCAATATTCTTATCTGTAAATCAATATTGTACGTGGCTCAAAAAATTTCTCGAAATATTTGAATTGATTTTGAATTTGCAATTATCTAGTATATAATAACTTTCTGAACCCCCATATGTTCAAACAATACGCAAAATACTTTTTGTTTAGGAAGTTGAAACTTACATTTATAATATGCAAAACTAGAATAATCGATATTCAAATAAGAACGATAATAGAAATTTTGCATTTTTCTCACATTCATGTTGAGAACAAAAGGGAAAGTGAATTATTTTTAATGATATGAAAGAAAAAAGCAAAATACATAATACAAAAATTTGACTTGAACGATATAAGAATACCTAAGGAAAATTGTCGTTACTGGAAAAAAAATTCTTTAGATGGGATCTGGCAGTTAAGTAGAAGTCAAAGGAGATGTTCAAACATTCAATTGTAACAACATATAACTAGTTCAAAAATTTCCTCAAATCTCTATGAAAAGTAAAAATAAAGAAATCCTTATCAGAGAATTTCGTTGATTGAGAAAAAAAGTTGAAGTGAATTTCATCACTGAGTTAAAATAAAATAACGTACAAAGCAAAAGAATTTTCTTCTTTTTCTTCATCTCTGTATCATTGAGTTTCTTATCACTAACTTTACACTAAAATAATTACACAAGCAATGTTTCACAAGGAAGGTGATGAGAGTAGGATTTATTAAAGTCAAAGAAAGAAATATATTATTTCAAAATTTGTTCTACAATTTATTACTAAAGATTAAAATTAGAATTCCGAACGTATTACATTTTTTCACATTCGTGGAGCATATTTTCATTTCATGTACCTTTGAAAGTTTCGATAACTTTTTCTCGATATTCCTGACTTTGAATTATTTCATCTTCTAGTTCATCTACGGGCGTATGAGTTTAGATTTGCGAATCGAATTGTTGAGTTCAGTCAGCTGAAATCTCGCACATTTTCAAGTTTTTCATCCATAGCAATATCCATTTTTGAATAGCCAGCTTCGATTTTCGTCAGTAATTTAGTAGTCAACTGTCTGCTAACAGAATGTTTCTTTTTGTTATTCTCTAACTCCATTTTCAAAAATTATTTAAGTCTGACAGTTTCTATTCTGAGTTATCTAAAGAATCCAAGATTCTCCCGTTATTCGGCACCATAAAAGATTTACTTAAATGTCAGATATTCTATAGCGAAATAAATGGAACGAGATCTTTAAGACATCACATTTATTAGCACTCGGACAAGACAGCATCGGTTACAAACACAAAATTCATAAGAAAAGAGTGTTGCAGCAGCGCCACCTAGTGGCGATCTCAAATTGATTCATCGATATTTAACAGAAACAAGCACTACTGCAAATGTTTTCGCTGGTAATGGGCAGAGTTGTAGTCGAAAAAATAAGCAGTGCCGGAATGTTTTAAACAGGATGACAAAAATCGCCGTGTATAAAGGAAGATTTAATTTTTTTGTTTATTTCTCGTAAAGAAAAGTAGTGCCGGGACGCATATAGACATACTGTACTCTAGTAGAGCACCATTGTAAATTTGGAGGGCTCTGATTGGACAAGCAAATCTGACGTCACTCTTCTACACATCGCATCAACAGTGAGACATTCGTATCTTGTTCATAGTTCTTAAAACTCTCAAAATTAATTTTTTCTCCAAGATAGTGCCTGAATTTGTTTTCAAAAGGGGAATCTTTCTTCTTTATTTAATGTCGTCAGATTTGCTTTAAAGTATTTCTTTGTGAATATATTGCCATGCATTTTTTTGCCCCTTTTGAATATCGTCATGCTTTAAAAATGTTTAACAGATGGCAGCTCGGTAACTTGCACATTTATATTAATACCTAATACATTTATAGTTAATTCCTCTAATATTTGTTTTCTCTTTATACTCATTCTAAAACTGTTTTGAAAATTCTTTCTAAATTTTACTTCAAAATTTAATTTTAATAACTTTTTACAAAACTCAATGTCTGTTAAAAAAAATACTAAATTTTGTTTGAATCCTTGAAATACGATTTTGAATCTTTTACTGAACTAAGACAAGTTCTTTTTAGCAACCTTCTTTTTACATAAGTCGAAATCAAGTGTCATAATAAAAGGTTGGTTCATTTTACTTTTTCAACTTCAGTTAGAAAGTCTTGATGAGCACTCCTGTTAGAGATCTTGATAGTCATTCACTGTTTTGTATTTTTATGCATCTTAACCATGTAAACAATATTTAAAACACACGTTTTATTTTTAATCATTTGCAAATACTGCAGTTGGTAATATTTTTTATCTGTTGCTCATATAAAGAATATATTAAGTAACATACTAAATCCTACTAAGTATTTCGTTTGCATAAGTTTGTGAGAAATTCAAGAGAATACATAATTAACCATTATTGAAAATAAAATGAAATGAGATAAAATAAATTTATTTCAAGTTGTTTTACTTTGGAGCAAAACTCTTGTAAAGGTCATGTTAGAAATTACACTGCTGAAATTGTGTGAACATAAATCTAATATTCATAAATTTCCATAGGCAAATTGAGATTTGCAATTATAACAGATTTGCCTTGCTGGTTTATGACAGAAAGATATCTTAATTAAATTTTAAAATATTGAGTTTTTGAAATAAAAATGTGAATAAAAAACTTTAATAATCATTTTTTAAAAAAATTAAATGATTAAAAAATTAAATGAATAAATTAATTAATTAAAATTTTCTTTTCAGCTATTAATACAGTAATGTTCTCAAAGAACATTTGGTGTTTTTTAAAGTTTATCGTTTGGGGTAAAAAAATTACTAAATAAGAATTCGAGTTGCATGATTTTAAATTAAAAGAAAATAAAAAATTACATAATATTTTTATACAATATATTTGATGTAATAATATAACAATCAATAAATGCATCTTTTATAAGCTTAAATATATCAGTCATTAACTATTTAAAATTTATTTAGAAGCATAGCATTTCCATCAATGACCTGTTGCATGCGACATGACATGGAATCTATAATACTGCTAACGACATATGAAGCTTTTATTTACTATTTTATATATAACGAAACCGTGAATATATTGATTTCAAGCTGGCGATTTATTTGTCTGTATTAGAAACCTGATTGATAAAGATTGATTATATGGCGTTTCGTTACATTGTCTACTTCTCGTGGCAAATTTGTAAACTAATCAAAAATTTTGAATAAATTTTGTATTAATAATTAATTTTCTAATTAATTTAAATTAATAGTAACAAAAAACTTGTACATAAAACTTTTTGGGCAGCTGAGAAATGAAAGACAGATGCTTATTTACTGAAATATTCTTTTTTAAACTAACCAAAAATGTATAATATTGCTGACCTATACCAAACGATTTACCACCAAAAAAATAATTTCTACCAAATGATATTTAAAGTCATTTGTAAGAATTTATTTACTTTTTTTTATACTTAATCGCTTTGTACCAGAAATAGTCTTAAATTAAAACTTTTAATTTATCGAAACATTTTAAGCTTTTATTTCATCTTTGAAAAGAAGGACATTTTGTCCAAGTCTCATAACATTGTATTATCCACACACATGGAGCTATTATATTATTTCATTGAAAAATGTTTTATTTATTCAAACATTTAAGTATATATAAAATCATACTTTATACGGAATTTCGCTTCTTTGCATTTTTATCAATTTAATATCATAAAACACATTTCTACAATCATACACGGCTTTCATTTTCATTTTAGAGGTTTAAACGTAATGCTTCTTGAAATGTAAGATGAGTAGAATCTGTTACATGCATCGACTTTACTTTTCGCTTCTTATTCAACTTTGCACTTATTTTAAAAAAGAAAACATTTTTTAATCTAAAGCAACATCGGAAGACATGCTTCGTTTTCCGATTGATTACAGATATATTTTCCTGTCAGCGAATCCTTTTGTAAAATTGAGACGCCCCATTAAGTAAGAGAATATCAAGCTGTTCTGAACGCTTTTGGTTACTGCTGCATATCTTAAAAACTACTTGACGGAAAATGTTGAAATTTTGAACAGTGAGGTTCTAGGTAATGCTACTTCGATTGGCATAAAATTTTTTTGTGCTTCTATTAAAAAACTTTAAAATTATAAATTTAAAAATTATGAATTATACTTTCATTTTATAAAAAATGTCTAAAATATATCTTGTTCATCATGTATTTTAATATAAAAGAAGAGTTATTGTTAAAGATTCATTATATTTTTTAATTTATTAAACAAATGGGCATGGTCATTGAACATTACGAATTCCAAATTTCAATTATTCAAATCTCATCAACCATTTACTCAAAATTACAAAATGTTATATGTATTCGAGCTAATTTAATCTGTAAAATCTGCATATGTACTCAAAATTAGGTGTTGATTTTTGAAAAAATTGAGTTTGCGTAAATTTAAACATGAAGACGACTCCTGGCATGCAAAAATAATATACAGTTATAGAGAATACATTTCGTCGGCGGAAGTCATTTACAGTTTTATTGTACCATAATTTGCGTCAGAATAAAGAGCAGCGTTCGGATACTTTCCTCGCAGACTGAGCCTATAAATTCAAAGGAGAAAGGGTTACTTTTTTCTCCCGATTTTTTGCTCAAGTGTGTACAATTATTGAACTTTGCTACTTCTGAGGTCTACCAGCTTTGGAGCCCCAATCTATGTCTCTCTTACATGTTGATTCTTTTTTTCACGTTTTTATTACTTCCCCCCATTTTCCTTGATCATTGAACTCTGAGAATGGGAAAGTAACCAAATAAGAATAAAAACGAAATTACAAGATTTCAAGATAATTCTATCCATTTTTCTCTGAAATGATCACTTAGCGTTCTTCATATTCAATGCAATCTATTTAAATCTTAAAGGAAACAGAAAAAACAAATATTTGTGATAATTTATAGAAAACGATTCTAAATCATAAACATTAAATATACTTTATATTTTTTGTAACTGTAATACATTCAGTAATGATTACTGGTCTTATCATTGACTGCTTTTCAACTCTGAAACAGACAGAAATATAAAAGTAATATTTCAAAGGTTGAAATACAGTCTCTAAGCTAAAAATTGTTAACTTCATTATTTCGGTTTCATTTATTTAGTTTTTCCAAAGCATGGATATCCCTCGTGAAGATCAGTTTTATAACGCATATTGTTTTCTGGGTTATTTTTTGTATTTAATTCTTTTTACGCCATTTAAAAGCTTGTAAAATATTCTACTGTCCTTTGTCAAAACTTTACATTGAAGCTTGTTGAATTGTTATTTCGATTACATTTGGAGTAGCATGTATCGCTATTTAAAAACAGAATTAAAGTAACTTCATTCTAAATGCTTTGCAAAGGACAGTAAAATATTTCAAAGTCTTTAAATGGTGTTAAAAGAGTTAAAGAGAAATGTTCTATGTACACTTTGTCGTTGTTTCGTAATATACTCATTGTTGTTTCATACTTCTAGATGCGTAAAATGTTGTTTCAAAAGTCACGGAGAATCAGGATGAAAATATTTAAGTGGGTCTTACGTCTAAGTGAACGAGCTTATAGAATCGGGTGATCTCCAACTCAACACTTAAATACATTATATAACCTATTTTGACCGGAATGAAGAATTAAGCATGGTGCAATCGATTTTGAATAATGTAGAGACATTTCGGTTTTAAATATTTAGGATCAAATATTCAGATGCATTTATAAAATTGCTACCACTATTTTAATGCGAAAGTTTTCTATTTAAAATTTTTAAAATTTCACTTAACGTTCTAGGTTTAGATTTTTCACAATTTTATTTATAGCTTGGAATTGTATATCCAGGCTGGTAAAAACTAATTATTATTGCCATTTGATATGGGGATGAATTATCAGAACCTGAAAGCTATAAAAAAGAAGATACAATTTATGACATTGGATTATTATTGACCAAGCGAAGCAAGTTCTACGTTTTAACTCTGGCATTTGGCGTTTGTCTGTCTGTAAGTTTGTTACGCGATTGCCTCCATTTCCTTCTAATTTGGCAGAATTTTTTCTTGAAGCAATTGAAAGCGGTGTATATATTTTACTTCTATTCATTTTAATTCCATAATAAAAATAGTTATTTTAATTATATATAATTATTATATTACTCAATGTAATTGGTGCTTCGCTCAATCACGGAAATTTGTCCTTCAAGAACTTGAATGCAATGATTGTTGCGTCCATGACATGGTTTAAGAAGATTGTGTTTTGTGTGAAGGAGATGCAGTATGATTTTATTTCTTACTGTCAGAGGTACGTTCTCAACATTCATCCGTCCAGATACAAAAGTTGTCCAAGGACATCTTTTATCCATATTGTGCTAACAGGTAGCCCAGCCTTTTCAATTACAAATAAAACAGCAGTTTCTTACATCCGTGCAAAAGGTACAGAAGCGGGGATAAAATTATCCACCAGCATTATTTTGCCATCGTTCATCATGCATTGAAACAAAAAGTACTAGTTTTCAGGAAAGCAAATGGTTTCATGTTTACATTTCCATAAGGGGTCATAAACATATTTATAATAGCAGTAACTTAAAAATTTCCAATGGAAACACTCATTTTTCTTAAAAAATTTCGAAATTACATAAAAAATTATACTGCAATTCCAATTTTCATCATCCCAGCATTTTAGGTTTTGGAATTATAAGGAAATGAAATTTTGATTTTCTAATATTAAAGTAAAATATTAATTTTTTATTGATATATTGAGAAATAATATAACTTATGACCTAGAATGTTTTTATGTAGTAGTATGGATTAATCTGAACATTTAACACTTTTTATTTAAAAATAATTTTCAGTACATGATATAATTTATCAACATTAATGTTAAAAACTTTCTCAGTAGCAACGCTTATAAATTTTTAACAGTAATCAAAGCAGATGACCATTTGATAAGCCAATGCAAAATTGCAGCATATTCGTACCAATTAACTTGATGTTACATTAAATTTTCTCTGTAAAATGATGCATTTAAGAAGCGTCATATATTTTGATACAATTTTCATTATTAATTATAATCCTTATTTTTTAAAACTTAAATGCGTAGATTTTTTAATATTTATATGTATATTAAAACTTATAAATTAAAGTGGTATAAAATTACAGTATTTAATTTTTCACGCATCGAGCTTTACTGACTGTAAAATGTAGATCTTTACTTTGAAAATAACATGTAAAGTGTGAAATAATTTAAAATACTAATACCGACATTTAAACGTAAGGAGAGCACTTCCCTGTCTAAATGTCGATACGACCCCTTTTCTATTTACAACACAAATTGTCGAATATCTTCCGATATATTTATGGCATATTAACCAAAATTTATTTCTTGGGGTATTTCTTTTTGAGAAGTTTATTTATGGCATTAAAAAGGGGTGCTTCTGTTGAAAATGTTGAAGTTAGTGTAATTTTAAATATTTAGATTATATCTTATGAAATTTTTAACCGCAAAATCTTTTAGAATACGTTATTTCCTGAAGATCGGTAACTTTTTTAATGCCCAATGAATGATCGCAGAATAATGATGGGTGGATCCTTTTTTGTTCCGCGACTGTACATTAACATAGACAGTGCCTTCAGGTCAGCTCAGATATGCCAACATTACATCTAGGAGGATGTTGGCACATTTTTAGGCGATTTTTATTGTATTTACAGAACTATTTTGCATAACTTTTTTGTGTTTTAAATGTTCAGTTGATAACCTTTATTCTAAACAATCTTTCTAGATCGTAACTTTCATGTTAATAATGCCTTTTGAAATATCGAAAGAGGTTTTTTGTCCCAATACTTTCAAACAGCTTTCCAAAGTCCACAAAGGACTGTAGGTCGATGTTTGCATAATGCGTTTTTCAAAAGTCAAAAAGCAAAAAATCATGGGTGATACGTCAGGATATTTAGCAGGAATATCAGTGAAGGGCTTAATACCAATTTCTTGATCTATTTTTCCCCCGGAAATTAGCTGTGAGTTGCAATGTGTGGTTGCTTCCTTTATCTTAATTCAATTCTACTGATTGATGGCATTACGGATAAACAGATGGTATTTCATATTTGAAGATTTGATATGAAATATGTTCCTGAGAGTATGTGGAGTTGTATGTGTCCACTCTCTTTACTTTTATTTTGAAATTATATTAAAAGCCAGAAACAATCATAAATCCCTTGAAAAATTTTCTATAGATTCTTTGAACATTGTTTTGAGATTTTTTTCTCCTGTTTGATGATAATAAATCGATCTTTTCATTTTGCAGTCATTTAAATATTCCAAAGATTCATCTATTGTTACAACATTTTTTTCAATTTTCACCGGATAAATGCTTTTTTATAAAGAATTCTGCAGCGTGGTCTGCGTTCAGTCTTATGTTGTATAGAAAGATGAAGAAGATTTAATTTTTTGGCTCTTTTAAGATCCCAATCAGTGTTAACAAATTAACTGCCCATCCCGCGTCAGCGCGTGATGTGGTGTCGTTGCCAAGGAGCCAATCACGCGTTTTCGCGGGAAACGCTACGTTTCAATATTTATTCTCTGGTTACGTTTTGGGTATATATGCTAGTATTGGCATGGAATCAAGGTTAGAAACTAATTGTAAATGTATGTGGTTTCGAATTTTTTACTTACTGAAAATATAATATTAGTTATTTATTTCTTATAGTAGTTTAGTCGACATATGGGTACCACTTACTCCTGTCATGGCATTAGCTATCAATATTCCTTCATATGACCCTGCAATCGCAACAAATTTCTGACTTGGACGATTTTCTTTTATTATTAAATATCTCACCTTTGCAATATTCGAAGAACTGTGATATTTTTCTTGGATACGTATTTGGAACAATTTTTTCACTTGAAGCCAGACTTTGACAATTTTTCCTTTCTTATTAAGAATATTGCCTATTGTGGATTTAGATACTGAAAAACCCTGACTTTCATTGTGCCTTTGAATGACTGAATAAAAATTACTCTCTTTGTAAAAAATAGAAACGTTGCCGTCCATTCATAACTTCTTTAAAACTGTAATTTTGCATATAAACAAAACTTTTAGGTAGCAAACGATAACTTATACTTTCAAAAATATAATTTTTGTGAAAACAATTTTATCATAGAAGACAATTGTTTCTTGCAGAGGAACAAAATTATCTAAAAAATGTTCGGAGAAACTCTGTAGTAATGAATCATGTCAACAGCTGTTCTAGATTGTTGTATGCCTTTTTCATCCGCACTGCATGTGTAATTGAAATAGACGATAATTACTGGTTATGGAACGAAATCATTTTAAGAATACCTTTAAGAATGAAAGAATTGCATCATACTTTACAATACCCTGAATATCGCCGAGACTCTGTGCAATGATGCAATACTTCCCTGTCTGAAACAATATAACAGCTAAAGAACCATAAATGCTATGCGACATATACACCAGATTTTGCTGTATTTCTATTTCAGTACCTTTTGCATAAATTTACTTGCATTTATTATATTTATTATGGTTTTATTAATAGGAGTCATAAAAAATTATTCTCTCTCTCGCACTGTAAATATTATATAATTGCAAAAAAACTGCAAAGTTTTGCTTTTGTATTTCCGAAACGAAAGCCGTTTCAGGTTTTTCAGTGCGTTATTCATGTTCAGTAGGTAATTATCATACAAAATTGTATTGTTTCATTTTAGTAGCAATTTCATTGTTGCATAATTAATGACTCGTGTGTCAGATAGCAGCATTATTCTTTTGTGATCATTTAAAATATCACAAACTGTAGCACAATAAAGAAGGCTGTAAATTTTTATGAGAAACTAAAGTAAGTTGGAATAATTTATTTATTAAACATTTTCTTTACACAGTTTTTGGAATATTTTAAAACGTATATTTAATTTACTTGTTATTATCTCGAAGAATAAACTTAATCTTCAATTTACAGCGGCATGGTTTCCTATCTGGAGTTGTTTACCTTACGAACATTCCCATATACTTAGCTAAAGTATAAAAAAATATGTTATAAAGTAATATATCGTAAGCAAGATATAAATTTAAACCACGAAATTCACGTGGCTTAAATTCGTAAGAATTAAACGTGCGATACACCACTATCAAGAAAATTCTATTAAAAATTAGTTATTCTCATGCCATTGTTTATTCTGAAAAGCCAGATCTAACGTCAGCTTTACTCCGATCCATACTCCTCTTTACCCGGAAGAGAAACCTCCACGATCTTTATAATTTTCTGTCTTCATTTCCTTTAAGATGTATATTCAAAGTAATGAACGCACGCATTTGAATGTATTTGAATACACCACAATTATAAGAACTTTACAGGCATATCAAATTTGTACAAAATTCTTTTTTTATTTTTAGTGGCTAGTTTTGAAACTGTCGATAGTTCTGGTCGATTGTTTCAGTCGAAAGCTTTGAAACTATCGATAGTTCCAGTTGATAGTTTTAAATCTATCGACTGAAAATGCGCCTATCGATAGTAATGCCCGGGAGAAAACTATCGATAGTTTTGAGAAAGTCGATACTATCGATTGTTTCAGTCGATAGTTCCGAAACCCCGATACTATCGACTTGGCTTTCATAGTATTGATAGTCTATCGATGTTTAAGGAACACTACCGCTAGTGTGTCACAAGCCGGGATGGCACAGCAGGCAAGTGGCGTATACTGATGCAATGTGGTGCATTTGTGCATCGTAGCACAATAAGAAAACCCAATATACATTTCGGGCATTTTTCTTTGGTCTAGAATAGGGTCCAGAATTTCACAAATATGTCACAATTCTGGTATGAAAACCACATACAAAATTTTATTTGTTTAAGTCATTGAGGTTTTGAGTTATCGTATTCATACAATAGAATGTAGAGACCGACAGACTCTCAACCTCTGACGAATTTTGTCTGAAACTGGATTCACATAAACAATTTCATAGAACAATTTCAATCATAGAACTATACGCAAAATTTCCTCCTTCTGGCTATTTGCATTTTCGAATTACAGTGTTCAAATTGACATAGATAGAATTCCTTCAGAATGGTTTCATCCATAATTTGATAGATATCTACCTTTTTGGTGTTAAGACCAAGTGCCAAATTTGATCCATCTAGCTTAATGTGTGCTTTAGTTATCGTTTCTGGAGACAAACCGACACACAGGCATTCTTCCTCCAGAGAGAAATCATCTGGGAGAAAAGAAATTCAAAATACAGAGACGGGTATTTTAATGTTAAAGAAGAAGAAAGCGTACTAGCCAAAAAATAATAATGAAACTTGTGCAGTATTGAATCAAACAGAAAAAGGGCTTTATTGAAATAGTGGCGTTGGTATGTCGTTTTTGTTAAAACTCATTTTATATACTTTTTTCGAAACTCAGTTTAATCTCCTAACAATGGAGTTTCGCAGGATATATAAAGGATTATAAAAATTTTTTTACACTAATATTGACTAAAAGCAAAAGCGAATGTGTAGTTGTCTATTTGTTGGCGCTCCACAAAGCAAACTCTTGGACCTAGAGTACCGAAATTTCGCACATGTATAATTTGGCTTTAGGAATGTGTTCAACTGTGTGACTTTTTTTCAAATCTGAAAATAGTTCGAAATAATAAATAATTAAACGATATTTTCTCGTTTTTTCTGAATGACTTCCAAAAATATCATCGAAAAAAATTCATTTTTACGCCATTCTTCAGATAACTTCCATGTTGGTTCCATAGATAATTTTTAAATTAAGAATTAATTTATAATATCATAAAATGGTGTAGCAATACGAAGTTCTGAAGTTAAAGCAATTTGAAATATATAGAAAATCTTCATGAATATTTTCAGCTCAAATTACATTTTTTTTATATTAAGAAAAATATGAAAAATTATAAGTGTTGCTATTCAAAAGTTTTTTAACATCAATGTGCAGAATAATTCATACTACCACATAAAAATTTCTACGTAAATAGTTACATTATTTCTCAAAATATCAATAAAAATTCAAAATTTTATTTTAACATTAGAAATTCAAAATTCATTTACTTAAAATTCCGAAACCAAAAATGACTGGGTGATGAAACTCGGCATTACAGCATAAATTTTTATGTAGATTCGAAATATTTTAAGAAAAATATTTGTTTCCATTGGAAATGTTGAAGTTTGTGCAATTATAAATATGTAGACGACTCCTTTTGAATTTTTTTAGACATGAAATCTATTAGTAGACGTTATTTTCTGAAAATTGGTACCTTTTGTTTTAAGATAAAATGATTAACGGCCTAAGAATTCTGGGTGGGTCTTTTTTCCACGCGACTGTTGTACGTTCTCTCTTTTTAGAACAATCAATGGATAAAGACTCCCTTTCGTTAGATATATTGGGGCGGAATTGAAGACAAGTGTCGCAACTGAAAAAGATGTCGAATGTGTTGGAAAAAGATTTTATGGAATGTATCTTATTTGTTAGGCATCTCATATATATACAGATATTTGCTATATTAGTCCTTTTCGCAAACAAACTGTTATTGAAATCATATATATCAAAAACCTCTTAGATAATAATGAGACCTTTCTGCGTAAACTTGAAGTAAATAAATTTACATCTTACTGCAGGACGGATTGCAATTCAATGAGAGGGAATCTGAATTTTTGTAGCTTGGGAATGTAATTAATGCAATGCGTCATTTTATGTGCAATGGGTATTCAAGGGCATTTTGAATGATGGTTATAAAGCTAAGCCTTTTAATTAAAGTTTTTACTAGGAATTATTTCGCCAACTTATAGATACTGCGGTTTTGATACAACAGCTTTAAGAGTGATGGAAATCGAAAGAATTAAGAAACGTCTGCGTTTAGAGAAAGACATTATTATATGCAGATATCCATAAACACAGAATTATGCAAATCGTCTCTTTCAGAGAATTAAAAATGTCCAGCGAACGATGTCTCTACGACTACTTAGTTTATGAGAGAATTATACTCAAAAGTCGATGATGTCACAATCGATAAAAGATTTTTGAGACATGAAAAACAGCTTTAATGCCCGTAGCAAGATCTGGTCGGTTGGGTCGCAATAAATCATGCAGGCGTTTGAGCTCTTTAAATACATTCTTTTTCAATGACTGTACGACCTTGCAATCGAAATTACTTTCGTACAATTCCCTTACAATCAAAGAAAGTGTGTCACAATTTGCCCTCGAAGAGAAAGTTTGGTTAACTACACCGTAAAGAGACACAAAACAGAATTTTTTGAAAACATTTATTGAAACAGATATCTCTCAACATAAAGAACCGCTGGAACTGAAGCAAGTGTCATACCGTGAGACCTATTTCTGTTACCGGTGTCGATTCGATCCGCCGTGGGTGAAAATCATCTGTCTAAACACGTAGTCGTCAATGGGAAAGGAAAGGAACTCACACCGACCCGGCCAAAAGGTTGTAATGCCCTTAGTGGGACGGTGGGAAATAATAATAATTAAACAGAGAAAAGAGAGAGAGAGACTGCCGTTAGCACGAAAAGGAACAGCCCCCCACCAGTCTCCAGCGACAAGAAGAGCTGGATGGATTTAGAAAACATAAAAATAAATGCTGCTTCGCCAGGAATCTTTTTAGGTGCGGGAAAATATGAACCAATGGAACACTGGATTAACCAATGTAACCAAGAGCAACGCGCATGTTTTCCGGTACTATCTAGTGTGGCGGCCGTGAGAGGATGTCACCTTCTATAAGAATTAAAGTGAAATAATGTCTTGTAATCGTGTATTTAAGCTTCATCCAACCCAGCGATAATGGCTAGACAACGAGTATCGAGTTCGAGTTCAACTGGCAGCGCCAATCTTCAGATGCTATCGATGTTCCACTTCGGTGACTCGGCTTCCTGCGGCTGCTGAAGTGTTCCGTTATGCAGTTCCAGCTTACCTGCTGCTACTAAAGTCGTCATGCAGTTTTAACTAAACCCAGCCAAAATGCGACTAATGTTATTTTACTTAAATTCTCACATTTGTGGGTAATGATCCAGGAAAACATCGCATCGAATTGTATCATCAAGCTCTGATCATCTTATTTCTTTTGAAGTTGTTTTTATTCTTGAATTTTATAACGTTTATTGTTGAATTTTATTGTTATCCATCATCGTCTAATGATTTATGGAGTCAGAAGTACATGCAGTTGGTTACATTAGTTTGTTTCGTGATATTCTTCTGTTGTTCAGCAGGAAACGGTATATACTCATCTACATTTGGAAAATACAGCGAAATCTATGTATAACGATAAACCTGCCTGTAACGATATTTTCTTTGGTTCCGGAGGGATTTATATTTACGCAACGTATTTTCAACCTGCATACAAATAATATAATCACTTTTAAGAATCACCTTTCTATAACGATAGTTTTACTTCTTCAGGAAGCTGGTACAACACAATCCGATTTTTTTTCTTGGAAAATGGCACCATATGGTCAAAGAGTGTCAGATAACAGGAAAATATAAGGGAGGGGACAAGAAACCGCAGGCTGATTTGGAGGGGGATCTGTGGGACAGTGATTGAAATGTGAGCAGATGTTTGTCGAATCTGGTACACACTAAACTGTTCATTCGCATTTAGCACTGCTACTAAAAAATATGAGAATTTTTAGTTCATGATAACTACTGTTTTTCTAAAAAAAAGTCATTGGAAATGTTTTGGAAAAAGTAAAGTGTAAACGATTTAAAGGTGCTGTAAAAGATGATGTTGACAAAGTTTTCATCTAAAATTTTAATTTAAATTTTTTAAAAATTTAAATATAAAATTTTGGTATGTAAAATTGTATATTTTATATTTTTATAAAATACATTTTTATATCAACTATTATTTGTAAAATGAATCTGTAAGAGCAATAAAATATGTAAGCTTCTTTATACATGCACACGCACATACACATTGGATGCCTAAATTCTCAAAGTGTTTATAACTATAATCTGTCTATAAAAATACATTTTCGTGGTCCCTACAATATCTTTATAAACAGGTTTCACTTTATTCTAAAAGTTCTGAACTCAAAAGTATAATCTTAACTTTTAATGAAGCATAGTAGTAGAACATGTTTACTTCCATGCCAATTCATTCATAACGCAATAAATCTATCAAAATAGACTAATATTTGTAAGGATTATATGTCAGATAGCAGCATAATTGCTTATGGTCATCATTTTCAAATATCACAAAATATAGCGCAATGAAAAATTTTAAATATCACAAACCCCTAGCACAACAAAGAAAAGTTTTTCTACGATTTTCTGTGTGATAACACAGTGCTTGAACTCAGGGTTCTTCACCTTCGAGCGTGGATATTGCTTGAGGAAAGGTGACACGGTAAATGCAGTTATAAAACAAAAAAACTAAAACTTATTATAATTACCGGTTTGTTATGCACTCTTCTTTCGATTAAAAGATAGTTATTAAATATTTTGAAACATGCTACAATTGTACTCGTTCTAACCGCAAATTATAGGAAGGATCTTCAAACAACGACAAATTGTCCTGTCTGGAGTCGTTAACCTCGTAGAGTTTTCATACACTTAACTAAAACGGAAAACGTTTAAAAAATAAATCGTAAACATAAGAAAACTTTCAACTATGTTTAATTCGTTCGGCAGGCCGTAGGAAGCTCCTTTGTGCGTCACAGTAACACAATCGTTAATCCCGAGAAGTCAACGCTAATAGGCGCATGCCACTGCCTGTCGGGCCGCTACAGGTTCGTCGACAATCTTCGGTAAAACTAGCCTCACAGGCCTGTGTTTCATTTCCTTAAGAACATGTGTGTCCAATAAAGGGCGCACACGTATTTTAAAACCAAATTTTCGACGAAATATTACGTGTCACCATTCTGATTAATAACATATATATAAAGATTTTCTTTTTAATACTAGTGGTAAATTTTATAAACTTTCATCAGACAAAAAAGATACTAATATTTTTCAATTCCTAATATTAGTTCACAGTCTTCCTATATATATTTATTTATATATCTTGTTCAAATTTTCAATCGTTAATAAAATACTTTTTATTCATCCACTCAAGTTCAAATACATGTTTTAAAACTTGTAGTGGATGACACTTGATGTTAATACAGTTTTTTAAAATATTAATTCATTAATTAAATTTAGTTAATTAATTTTAGTTTTATATGGGAGAAAAAAAAAATTCTAAAATAAAATTTTTCTTTGTTGACCTAAGTAGGCATTGACTTAAAATTTTTTTATATTACTTGTTTTTATATAGAATTCTTAAAATGCATCGAAAATTTTGGCGTGTTTAAAATAAAGCATATAGAGCAACATTTTTAGTCTATATTTTAATTTTGAATTTCACTATAGTGCTATGAATTACGATTCAACAGCTATAGTTATGTCTCAAATACTCCATATTCTTTTGAGAATATCGTTAAAAAATATGCTTAGAGACGGCGTCTAATATTAATTTTAATATAACATGATTACGAAAATTAAGATATCATATGTATTGGCATTTCGAATAAGACTGTCTTGCCAGATTTGCCAAGAAATGGATCTTTAATCTCATTGGTTCAAGCAGGAAGGCACACAATTTTCACTTCATAAAGACACATCTCTCCGGTCTTATAAGCGCCATGGTCGCGGAAAGCAACGCCATATAAATGGGGGTTAAAGGAATATCAAACGATCGGAAAAGGTCGATTAAAACATTTAATTCGCAAGTCTCATAGCAGCAATAAGCAAAAATCATTCTTTTTTAAAATTCAAAATTAGAAATAAAATCGGAGGGAATTGGGGAGAATAAGGAGATATTATTGATGCAGAATTGGAGAGACAGATTAAGACATGCGTTGAATATGTGGATACAAAATTTTTAGTTCAAGATATATTTTTAATGTATATTTTCATTTCGTACGCACCTTTTCCTTTTAGTGTCAGTCAGGATAATTGATAACAAGCAGTAATTGTAAACGGTGACTGCAGTGCACACTGGTCAAGTCTTAGGGAACTGAAAAGCATGTATTTTGGTCAAGGTATTCTTGAAGAAAAAGGAAAACACTTTCCCTAAAATTAAAATTTCATTGTTATCTTACACCGTTTATTTGCTTTAATTGGAAAATAATAATAATTTAATTAATAATAAATAATAATTTAGTTGGAAAATTGTTCACAAAAATTGAAACCAAAACCTTTTAAATTTAAATGTTCATTCTCTACATCGCTTATATGTAAGGTAATTGTTATGCTAAATATTTCTTGAATCTGTTGGATATAAAGATTAAAGGGGAGCTTAAATTTTCGATTTCAAATTTTCGTCTTAGAACAAATTAACCCTGATGATTTTCATCGTGGGACAATTCGGAACATGTGTTTAATGCAACAAAAACGATTAGTTTTTAAGAATTTGGATTGATTTATTATATGATGGGATGAACTTTTAAATCTAGGAACGCGGTATCATTCAGTCAAGCCAATAACATTTATCTTTTACGTCAAATTAACAAAAGCCATTTTTAAAAAACTCCACCTTGTGAGCTACATAATATTACTTTTCAGTTTTGAAACTTGCTTGTTAATAATGATTAAACCCGTTCGCCAGGAAGTATGAAAGAAAACAAGGAAACTGAAGACGAGGAAAAGGAAAACATGATAATAGATTACTCTGAAAATGATGACTCTTTTCAACTAGAAATGGAGGCAGCGAAGATGGAGATAGTAACATATCTCCAACCATCTATAGTTTATGTTTTTAACAAATAATTATATTTTCATCGATAATGTTGGAGGTGCTTGAATGAATAGATATTATTCTTAATTCTGCAGGATTGATACAGCTGACGGTGGTGAATTGGATGTGAAGTTCGAGAAGCACTTGATTGGCTAAATCAAAACTCGTTTTTTCGAAGGACCAGTTTTCGATTTCCGTGAGTCGAATAAAAGCTCTATTTTTAGATATCTATATATTTAAAATAATGTGGTAAAAACATTTAGGCAGTCCGCCAGCCACAACCACTAGACAGATTTTTTAGGTAATTTTTATTTCATATTAAAGCTTATGACGCCTATATATGTCAACAAGGGTCGCCTGCTCCCACCCCCATTTACGAACGAAATCGACAACAAATTTCCCATCATGCATTCCGTATGGGGAAAAAACCTTTAGACAGTTCGCCAGCCACAACCACCTGACGGATTTCGACAATTTTTATTTAATATGAAAGTTAATGACGTCTAGATATATGATCAAAGATCTTCCGCCGCCCAGCGCCCTTATTTTTGAGAGATATTTCAAAATAAACGGAATATATTAATTGAAATACCGGAGATTTATTTGCAAAATAGTACCGTGTTCCTGAAACTCAAAAACCGGACTGATTTCGAAAATTTATTACGTAATTTCTTTCAAATAACTAACGAATCAGAATGTCCAGCTTTATTTTCTTAAGTTTAAAATATTTTTTTTTCATTTGCATGCATTTCTGTTGGATTTTACTCCAGTTTAATTTAACTTTAATAGAAAATGGTTTTGTTAAGACATCTCTATAATTTGGGTTTGATAGCAAACGATTTTGTTAAGACATATCTATAAATATTATCTTTGTTTTACTTAATATTTAATTTAAAATCAATAGCAAACGATTTTGAATCTTTTCTAAATTTATTTTCATTAGATTTGCAACAAGAAAATTAGTTGTTGTTAAAACACTTTTACGGAATGCAGCGCTGTTAAATGAGAGAATGAAGTTTTTTCTGGAATAAACATTTTAATTTTGCGATGACTTTTTGTTTTCATCTATAATTCCAACAGTTCCATCAAAATGGCGTGTCAAAAATATTGTAAAATACCTATTGTAGGTGATGGAAGCTGTTTATTTAGGGCGATATCATTCTGTATTTATGGATCTGAAGACTTTCATGCCAAATTTCATGAAAAAGTTATACAAAAAATTACAACTAGATGGGGTTTATAAAAAGACTTTACAATTTTAAAGGTATCTGTTTTCTACAAAGAATATGAAATCTACTGTGGTTTTATGGTCTGTTCCACTGATTTTCACGCAGTATTTAAAACTGAAAAAAGTTGTGACTGAGAGCCTCGAAGCAGCGAGGGTCAGGGGCAGTGCTGAGCAAAGTGGGTGCTGGTAGCGAACCCATCCGGAGGTCGGCGAGAGCGACTAGTTATCATTAAATCATATGATCGAAAAAAGTCGTTTATTATAAATGTCAAAGAAAAATGAATTGAGTTGTGGATTGAACGTTCTTCTTCAAATGGTATTTAAATTTCCACTACTAAATTGAACTACTAGTTTTCATTTATTTTATGAGCATTTCTAAGTCTTAAATATTTCTTTCTACTGTGTTGTCATATTCATTCAATTGTGTTTTTATAAATGATCATTGCCCATATTTTCTCTTCAAAATTGAAGATAGAAGGATTATATGTTACTTCAAACAGAAGGCAAGTAGGAAATAGTAACGGTAGTGTATATGCGATAATCTGTGAAATACAGGTTATTATTGCTGAAAAGCCGTAAATAAGCAGTATATGGTGTTAATTGGGAATAAGGAGTAAAATGCATTCTGAGACAATATGCAGTAGTTTCTCATCCTTTCGAATACATTCTCTTCATGTCAATCTTTTACTATGAGCCAAAACACGCGTTCCCAATTGCACCATAGTCTATTAGGTAATTCGGTACGTTTCTTTCATTCCTGTAAGGCTTTTGTAAGGAATAAAAAAGGAATGTCTTAATGTGTGTGTGAACCCTGCCTGAATTGTAACATGATTAACTGCGCATAACAACATTGTTGTACAGTCATAAAACGTATAGATTTCTTCTCAATCTCATAGTATAATTTTAAATTTAAAAAAATGAGAAAGTCTACAAAATTCATTCCTAATTGCTTCATTTAACTCTTATCTTATACATTGTAGGAATTTGATTCAAAATTCCGTATATGTAGAAAAATTGGGAACATAAGTAATAAAGTTTTTGACTGGTACAACAAGAAGCATTTTCATCTAAATAAATTTGCAGATAATCTTAGCAGAAAATGGACCAAAAATTTACTTTTTAATAATAATTCCATTTTTTAAATATGGGAGATTATTAAAATCGCCGATTTCAATCTGCAATAAGCTATTCTAATGACTGAGTACTTTATTTCTTATTTATTTCTCTCTTTGCTAAACTGTAACACAGATATGCGATTTTTTTAAGATTATTTGCAACTTTCATTACGAACTGGATTATGGCACTCCAAACGAAATTGTGCAATTCAATTAACCGAAAGAATTACAGAAATAACAATTTTCACTACAAATTTGATGGATCATGTATCTCATGTGGTTTAATAAGTTTAATCTATCTGGGAAGTAAAAACCAAGTTAATGGTCCACAATGACAAATCGCAACTTTAAATAATTGCACATCCAATCACAGTTGGGTATTATTCTGAGGGCAGATATTTCGAAAGATGCTTCTAAACTTTATTATTTTGTACCTGCAACGGCTTAGATGCCTTTTAAAAAAACTTTCAAGCAATATGTAGCCCCTCCTTACATTGGGATACCTGTGCATCAACTTCAACGATATCATTTACAGACGAATGGATTCATAAGATAGCAGTTCGATTTAAATGGCTACCTACTCCCCCAAACACACTGTCAGTGATTTTTGTTGTGATGGCATCTGAAATGTATTCTGTTCAAACAAAAATTTGAAAATTTAGCCAGTTTGAAGGATTGCATACAGTTACAACTCCGACAAATCAATGCTGTACTACTGCGTCAAGTGTCAGAACATGTAATCCAAAGAACTTCAAATAAGTGTTCCAATTATTTGGAAGACATAAGAGGTCAACTCATTGAATCCTGTGCATCAACTGTATGCATCCATCCCAGATAGCGCGTAAGTTTGCAGCAAGTTTGATTTTGACTTGTCATGGCAAATTTTGACGCGTCAAACTTGAATCGAACTTGTAGCAAGTTCGATGTGACAAGTAGCGCCACCTCTTTGCAAATCAAACTTGCTGCAATTTTGCAAAACAAGCTTCCTGCAAAGATAGCACAATAAAGAGATAATTATCTTTGTCTCTGTTTTAAAAAACATCCGATTTTTAATAGCATCTCCTAGACCGTAATTCTTTTTTATTAATTCAATAAATCAATGATAATTTGTGAAAAAAATAACTTTTTTATAAAAAAAATTTTTGAAACATTTTGCATCTTTTTACTAAATATATCACTCTCACTTTAAAGAAAACTATATCGCCTTTTTCTTAATGTTGAAATTTTAACGTTTATAAACAAAATTAAATCTAAAAAACAGTCGGTGTTTGTTGAAAAATAATAACTAGACATTTTGTCCCATTTTCAAGTAATTACTTTTGAACTCTAATTTCATAATTTATTCTACTAGCAAAACGTAGTTATTAGTGAAAATCGCTCTCTCTTTGACTTCAAATCATATTCTCAACTCAAAAAATTAATGAAAACCAGAAAATAGTTTAAAATAAATCGTATACGAATCGCATCGAACGATGTTTTAACGAAATCTATCCTCTCCTCTCAGAGTTCAGCTGGTTCAATGGTTAGCGTCACCGCTTCGGAACCGGGAGGTCGCGAGTTCTATTCCGGGTTGTGTTTCGTATTCTGTTTTTGCTATAATTTGCAATATGTTTGCACGGCAAGCTTGTGGCAAGCTTGCTGAAAGTTCGTTTCAGGGTGACTTCGGAGCTTTCGTTAACTTGCTGCAAGCTTGCACTCTTGTCATGACAAATTTGTGGCAAACTAGCACTCTTGTCATGACAAATTTGTGGCAAGCTTGCTGCAAACTAAAATTGCTATCTGGGATGTATTATAAAAATTATAATTTTTGTAATTCTTTCGACTAGATTGCTTAGGCGGTGTATAAACTATATATCATTTGACGGTGACAATTAGAAAATTTTTTCCTAAGTCAAAATCCTAGGGTCGTAAAAAGTATGCAGACCAAATTTGGTAGCATTTGGTTGATATGATTTCTTACAATCGAGCTCAAAGCATCTCGCTTTGTTATATAGCCACCTTGAACATTATAACTGCTCAAAATATTTACACATTTCCTTTGAGAAGATACTAAATGATCTAGAAAACAACTATAATTTTTTCGTATGGAAATGTCTATGAATATTTCAATGACACATCAGCAATATCGTTGCAATATAACTTTGATAATCTAGTAATCTTTCAGAATCACTTAATTGTGCAGGTCGGACAAATCAACGTTCATTTGCTCCGTTCTGCGGTAGAGCCTGCAGTACAACAAATGCAATGTTTGAAAAATTGAGAAATCAATTGATTAAATCATTGGTTTAAACAATTTCAGAATAAAGTTTTTACAGAAAATTGTGATTTATGTAATTCTTCTGATTGAATTGTTTGCTCAACTGTGTATACAGCGCCATACTGCAGTTGGTGGCAAAAATTGGAATTAATACGCGGAACCATGTACTTCCATCGCCGTCATTGACTATTGCAAAACTCTTCGAAACTTGTTTCATACAGTAGAAAAAATAAACGAGATTGCAGGTTAAGACACAGTTTTCGGCAATGATCGGCTCCATGCAGCAATTACAACAAATTTACTCTTAACTGACTTTGATTCGGAAATATTCCCTCATCTTCCTTGCAGACGACACATATCGCCCTCTGATTTTCGTTCTTTTTGCAGTTTAATGTTTCCTTTCCGTTAAGAAGTTAAAGGTAAAGTACTGCGGCATATTGGTAAACCGTTTCTAATAACCTCATTATAATCACAAGTAGTATCATTTTTCGATAGAGGAATACAGAATATGGTGCGTCGCTTTCAGAGATGCTTTAGCATGTATGGCAATTATATATGTATCTCATGCATGTAATTACACACGTACAGTGGCGTAAAAAAAGGATCCACCCAGCATTTTTCCGCCGCTAATCATTGCTTCTTAAAACTGAAGATACCATTTTATAAGAAATAATGTATACTAAAAGATTTTCTAAGATTGAAATTCTTTTAAAGGGTAATTCTCAACTACATATTTAAAATGGCATAGGTTCAAAATTCTCAATGGAAACACTCTTTTTGATGGCCTAAATAAATTTCTCATGAAAAAATGCACCAGGATATTAATTTTTGTTAATATATCATTAATAGATTGGAAAATATTTGATATTTTGTATTCTCGTCATAAAAGGGGTCGTCTCCATATTTACTTAATAAAGTTCTCTGCTTGCCTTTAAATGTCGGTAATAGCATTCTAAGTTATTTCGCACTTTGAATGTTACTTTCAAAGTAATGTCCTACATTTTACAGTCGGTAAAACTTGATGAGTAAAAGAATAAATAGTGTAACATTACACCACTTTAATTTCTAAAATTTCAAATTATATAAATAAATTGTTAAAAGTTTATAAATTTAAATTTTATAAAATAAAGTGGTGTAATGATTATATTTAATAGTGAAAACGTTTTCGAAATAAGTAAGTACATCGTTTTACAGAGAAAATTGAAAATTTAATGTAACTTGAAAACTTCTCGTACGAATATGCTGAAATTTTGCATAGGCTTATCAAGTGGTCATCTGCTTCGATTACTGTTAAAATTTTATAAGTGTTACCATACAAAAATCTTGATAAAATACTTCATGTGCTCAAAATTATTTTAAAATAAAATGTTATAATGTAAAATGTACAGAATAATTCATATCATTACATAAAAAAAATTCTAAGTCAATAGTTATATTATTTCACAAGATATCAAAAAAATCAAAATTCTACTTCAGCATTAAAGACTCAAAATTTTATTTGCTTATAATTTTACAAGTTATTGAGTTCGAATAGTGAAATTTGGTATCCGAGCATACCTTTTCATGCAGTTTTGAAATCCGTTGATAAAAATGTTTGTTGCCTTTGGAAATTATAAATATGTAGAAGACCCCTTTTGAACTTTTTATACATGGAATCTATTAATATACGTTATTCCAACAATTTTGATAAAATATTTCATGTGCTCAAAATTATTTTAAAATAAAAAGTTGCAATGTAAAATGTGCAGAATAATTCATATTATTACATAAAAACAATTCTAGTTCACTAGTTATATTATTTCACAAGATATCAATAAAAATTCAAAATTTTACTTTAACATTAGAAATTCAAAATTTCATTTGCTTATAATTCCCAAACCAAAAATGCTGGTATGATGAAACTTAGTATACCATCATAAAGTTTGACGTAGATTTGAAATATTTTAAGTAAAATATGTGTTCCTATTGGAAATTTTGAAGTTAGTGCAATTATAAATATGTAGACGACCGTTTTTGAATTTTTTAGGCATGGATTATATTATTAGACGTTATTTCCTGAAAATTGGTACCTTTTGTTTTAAGATAAAATGATTAGCGGCGGAATAATGCTGGGTGGATCCTTTTTACCGCCACTGTATATACCTCAGTTCACAATAAAGTGTTTTGCCTTATTAGATTTTTTATCTTCGTATTTGCCATATGAATTGACTTCCTAGAATCCGCAAAAGTTATATAAAATATGCTTCTTCCGATCTTTTAATGTTTGCTTAATTGCAAAGTCATTTGGTGATTTAAATTATCAATTATCATATTACGCTTGCCAATAATTGATTTTTTAAGTTGTGCAGATATCTGAATCATCTTGGCTAAAAAGAATGGACAAAACATAAAGAGGCGGTAGGTAACATCAAGCCAAGCAAATTTTGAAATGTTATACAGAATAGTATTTGAAGCCAGGAATGAGTATGGCACGTTTGGAACAATCAAAATGTTCAATGGTGGACTAATACACAATGACAATTGTTTCCCCATTTGCAAAGCCTGATGCTTTAAATTGTCAATTCAGGTTTCTTGCTTTAAAAAAACAATTCGGTTTCTTTTCTACTCGAAGTTTCATTTCGATCATTCCAGTTTTACTTATATGTCGGAGACTTTGCTCCTACCTACCCTGAAGGACTGAGTTTGGGCTTATTTACCCCAACATTACTTTCTATCGGTTCATGAGGAATGTGAGTACCAAGTTTCATGAAAATTGTTCCAGCAGTATGGAACCAATCGGCCTTTGTCATTTTCCCACCCTATATGAGGTATTGGGTTAGTGCTTATTTAACTATAAAGCGTTTTCAGTTTACCTCTAAGGAGCACGTTTATCAAGTTTCATCAAATTACCCCAGCCGTATTAAATTTCATATTATTCATCTATATGTGGAATGTATTTAAACCACTTTGCCCCACTCTACCTTCAGAGATTCGATTGGCGTTTATTTACCACCACAGAATTTTTAGTTTGCTGATTAAACATATATATCAAAATTCACCAAAATCGTCAGGCCATATCCAGCAGCATCTCAGTCGGCCCAAGGGTCTACAATTTACATGTATGTTAAGGATTTTGTCCCACGCTACTCTCAGGAATTGGATTAGCGTTTATTTACCCCTGCAGTACTTTTAATCAGGCTGTGAGGAACATAATATGTGCCCTGTATCATCAAAATTGCCCCAGCCGTATCAAATTTCACGCGAATCGGCCATTTGACACATGCATTTAAACAACTTTACTCCACCTTACCCTCAGGGATTGGGTTAGTGTTTATTTACCTGCATAGTATTTTTAGTCAGAAAATGGCTCCTGTTGTAGGACATAAACCCTGAGGAGTAGGCTGGGACGGGGTGAGTTATGGGGTCAGAAAGTGAAAAAACATATGAGCCGAATTTCCACAAAATCACCCTAACCATATCCAAAATAATGTCAATCGGCCCAAGATCTTACACGTATTTTTACGATTTTGCCCCACCTTACTCTGAGGAATTGGATTAGCATTTATTTACCTATACATTACTTTTAGTCAGCACTATGAAATAAAATGTACCCCGTGTCATCAAAATTGTCCCGGCTGTATGAAATTTTATTCCAATCAGTCCATTTACTAAATGTATTTGCCCTACACTACTCTGACGGATTGGATTAGCGTTTAGTTACTCCCATAGTATTTTTAGTTGCTTAATTAAAAGTATGTGTAATAGTATTCATTAAAATCTCCCATTCCACCAAAATAGTCAGACATGTCAATCGGCCTAATTGTTACACGTATTCTGGAGACTTAACCCAACCCTACTCTGAGGGTTAGGGCATTTTTACACTTACTGAACTTCAAGTCGGGCAATGAAGAACATGCCTACTAAGTTTCATCAAAATCGACAAGTATATCAATCGGCCTATTTGATACATATATTTTGGAGAATTTGCCCCACCCTATCCTGAGTGATTGGGTTAGAGCTTATTTATCCTATTTCAAGTAGACTAATGAGGAACGAAGGTATCAAGTTTCATCAAAATTGGTTCAGCCATTCGGAAGTGATGCTGGAACAAACTATATGTACATAAATACGTTGATTTTGAAAAAAAATCTTTAAACGACAACAGAGCTTTCTCTCTAGAGCCGTAGAGGTATCACCAAATAGAAAATAAGTTCAAAAATGTCCGCTAGGTGACGCTGTAAGAACAGTATGGAAAACTCACCAAGGAAATCACCACCACTGAATAAAACTAAGAGTTTTAATAATTATAAGCTATTTATGACAACATGTTCCATTGATTAATTTCAAATGAAGGTAGTGATAACAACAACCATAGCCTGTTCTGCAGGTAAAAAACGACAAAGCAACTGAGCAACACGAGCAGAGAAATCAAGAAATGTAACACATGAAAAAGTAGTTAATCGTTGGAAGACAATGCTTTGAAAGTTGCACATTGCGGCTGCCGTCAAGTCGATAGACAGTATATCTTAACTAGTATGGTGTGAAATTTCGCACATGGAGCGTAATGAACTCTTCTTAATATTTAGTCTCGTTCTAAAATCTTGAAGTTGTTATTTTTATCAAGTATTGTTCATTTCTTACGTTTTATTTCTCATATTTGTGCTGCACAAACATCCCCCTTCAAGGATTTTTTTAAATTACTGTTTATTTAAAAGAAAGATTCCTTTGGCGCATCTGTTGCCTGGTCCATAAGCTAATTTGGCCCTTAATTAACTGATCGGTTTTAGTTTGAGGATGCTTTACATACAGGAAGTTTAATTATAACCACCTTGACGTAATTAAAATATGAAAAAGGTTACAAAATATATTGTAAACATAATAAAAATTCAAACCATATTAAATTCGTAATGGTTCAATGTGCGATAAGTCACAACCGCGAACGCTGTAATATTCAGACTATCGTTTATTCCACCTAGATAACGCTAATTGGCACTATCTTCTTTATTTCCCTTCGTGTGGCCCTGGGTTCAAACAGCATCAATCAATGGAGAATATAAAGAGAGAGAGAGAGAAGTTCGGAAACTATATTATGTCTTTCATTTCCGAAATAGCATGCGTGTTCAACATAATGAACATGAGCGTGCAACCTGAAGCTAAATTCCTAATTAAGTATTCTGCTACCTATCGAAATTAAAACTTTATAAAGACATTTATTTTTAAATTTTAGTGGTAAACCTAAAATTTCATCTTAAGAAAGGATTTTAACACTGTTTACACAGAAGTCATAAAATACATCGGGTATTTTGATATTTTATTAATAATGCATTTTTAATATTTTAATGTTTTATATTTAACTTAAGATCTGAAATTTAAGGCGTTTGCCAAGAATAACGGTTGAGAAAATGTAAAATTTAGTCTGGAATTTCACAGATACTTTTCAGAATATCTATTAAATTTAAGCTCAAAGGCGACGACAAGATTTTTAATGAAACAAAATTACGAAAATCGGGATATCAAAAATAATATTGCCATTTCCATAAAGAAATTTTGCCAGTTTTTTTACAGATGAGCCAGAATGTATCTCCAATGATATCGGTTCAATGAAAGGGCCATCATTTTGACTTAAAGCTCTAAAATGCTACAATAAAAAGATATGTTTGACGAAAACACCTCCTTAAAATGTTTGTTAGAGAAATATCTCAAAACAACTGAAGAGGTGCCGTTGATCGTTTGATACCCAAGTCTGATAACCGTAAAAAACAAAAATGGTTCTTTCATGAAATTCAATATTAAAATTAAAATCAGAGACGATTGAGTAAATTATTGAGTTAATGATGGCAGAAAATCTGTAAGATATATTAAGAGATTCATTCAGAATGTGGATACAAAATTTTGAAATTATATTCATTTTGTAATGGGCCAAGGAACATTTCCTTATTATTTTAAACGTTTAAGCAAAATTTTATTATTTATATTACGTTATAGAAACAAAATTCTTGATTCATCACTTCGTATCTGTAGACAAATTGGAGACGAAGGTCATTAAGATACTGACTGCGCCACCAAGAAACGTTTTCGTCTAAATAAATCTTCTGATTATAGAATGGCTCGAAAATTTAAATTTTAATAAAAATAATATTCTTCAAATATGGGAGATTTTTAAAATTAGTTATTATTTATTCAAGAGGCTATCCAAATGATTGATACATCATATTTTATTAAGTGTTCTTCTGATTTCTAAACTGTATTATGGACTTCATTTTATATTTTTGTCGAAGATTTTGTATTCCTCACTTCTTCACCCCTATCATTTGAGGGTAAAAGTAATGACTCGATGGCCATAAAATAACTCCCTGTAGAACATAAAATAAAACACATAAATAGAATGCATGCTTGGAGCTTCAGTGTATAAAATATGCTCAGCCAAATGTACCCAAATTTTTCGATATAATTACGATTATGGGGTTTCGATTTTTACGAAATTGGAATACGGCGCTGTACACGCAGTCAGTTAAACGAAAGAACAAAAGAAATCACATTTTTAAATACAAATTTTATCCTGACATCAATGACTTAACACTGCATGCATTTAGAATGCTGAAATATGTACTGAAAATAGCAGTTCAAGGTGCGATTATTTAAAACTAGCCGCCTTCGGCCGCTAGCTTGACCGACGGAAATAAAATTTCAACTGAGTCTCTTATTGATGGTTCCCTTAACAAAGTAGTTTTAAATTTAAAATTGCTCTAGTTATTCATCCCGCGTCCTTTTCGCAGGCTTGCTCTTGTCTACATTAACATAAAATACGCATTTGATTTTAACATTAAATTGGCGCGGCACATTTTATGTCCAGCAGCATGCTAATTGGCCGAAAACACTCTGATTAAAAAGAATTAAAACATAGCTACGATAATCTTTCATTTTACTGTGTGGATTATTTCATTATATACTTACTATCTTCAGGGCTTACTTTAAAGGTTTCACCGAAAAATTGATCAAATAAAAGAAGAGTAAAATCCAGTTAGATAAATTCTTAGCTTTCAACAATAGAAGATAAACACGCAATTAAATATTTGTTTAAACGATGGAAACGTTTTGAAATGCGTAGCTACAATTAAGTATTGTTGTAAATTATGCCAAAAAATATTTTTAAAAATTCATTGAAATTAGAGTAAAAATTGTGCGACAACTTAATTAATTCCCTTGAAAGGAATTTTTTTTAATTTTTAGATGGTGTAAAAATAATTTTTGTTCTATAATATTTTCGGAAATTATTAAGGAAAAACGCCAAAATTTAGCTTAATTTTTAATTAATAAAATTAAAAAACAACTACTCCGAGATGCACATTTCCTCCAAAGTATGTTTGGGCCAAATTTCGTTGCTCTAGGTCTAGCGGTCTATCCTGTAGAGCGCCTACACACAGAAACACACACACATTCTCCTTCATTATTAGTAGAGATGTAGTACAAGCTTACATTGTTATAGATAAGTGATTTGTTCAGTTATTCTAAAGAGCTATCGAACAATAAATATAAATCTTATTATTATTCCACAGCTGCAACTTCTTAGATATCTTAGGGTCACCACCTTACAGAAAGACGTCAGTCTGTGAATTTTGATCATGATGTCATTCGAAATGTTGATGATTTGGCACCTTGAAGGATCACGTAAAGCAACAAGTCCGACAAATCAATGTTGATTGCGTGCTCGGGAAGATCAAGTAGCACACAGAATGCATCTTAAGGAACTCTTTTAATGATATTTATGAACAATGCCAAAATGAAATTTGTAGAGAAAGTTGCGAATTTTCTTAATTCTTTTGGCTAGCTGATTAGGCCAACTGCATGCACAGTAGGGTGAATGGAAAAAAAACTCGATTGTTCGAGAATCGAGTTCTAATAAAGCACAAAAGCTGCTTATTTCCGTACTAATCAATGAAAAATATTGAAATAGATATATATTTAATTTTCAGTCCGCGCAAAGGGCATTGGGTTTAGATTGGATAAAAAGAAACCCCAAAATTTACGTTCATGCAAAATTTATACTGGTTACAATTTTTTTTTTACTTTAGCGTTCATGTATTTCATTTTTGATGCGAAATCTTAGAGAACATAATTTAAGAAACCACACGTTCCAATTTGAGTTCATGCATTAGGGCTAAAATCTTCGAACTTTCGTGAAAAATCAGGATTTTTCAAATATGCGATATATTTCCTAAATCTAAAAAATGAGATAAACGTTTAGTGTTATTTATATTCGTATTCCCTTATCATAATTAAGCTTGCTTATTGCAGTTATTCTTAACGCGATTTGATTAACTAAGGAAGACTCAAATTAAACAAACCTGTCTCGACACGTCTTCCCTCTATCCTTCGACTCTATCATTACATACCTAGGTTATGATAGGTTCTTGAGCTGTGCTATCCTTAATGCACATAGCACTATCTGAGATAATGAAGTCACAAGAGAGGTCCAAGTGGATGACTTTCTGTTAGCCCAACAATTTTTTCTTTTAAGTAAAACAAACTCCCGTCCCACATGCGAGCACTTCGGCAGAAAAGAATGGCCGGATCTGTCTGTCTATCATCAAAGGCAAGGATTTCGCCAACTCCTGCTCCTGGGAAGTTCCCGATGATCACACCCGTTGAAACCACAATTATATCCTTATCGAAGCCCTTTTCTCAAAATCACACTTCATCTACCTAAAATTCAAAACGGCCTAAGTAGGACATAAAAGGATTCTACAGTACCTTAGCCAAAAATCAAAACAGCTATTGCAGCAGATAATATAAAGCAACAGCAAAGACCATTTGCCGAAGACAACGGAAGGGCTCCAAAAGTCAATCTTCGCCGCATGTAAAAATGTATACAAGATCAGAAAGTTCAAACTAAAAATGAACAACAACTAGTGACATCATGACCTCTAATGACCTCCACATCAAGAAAAAAGACTTACAAGCCTGAAAGAGAAGAATTAACAAATCTCAAGAAGACAATAAACGGAAATATCAACTGCTTCTTCCCAAAGAACAAGCAGAGTTCAAAAGAGCAGCGCAGAAAGCAAAGAGAAGTTCTTTCCGGAACATCTGCACCAAAACCCTTGTGTCCTTCCTTACAAAATGGTGGTCAAGAAAAAGCATCCTCCAGCGGGGCTCTTCAAACAATTGGATGGTCCAAGCAGTGAAATTACCAAATCATTCGGCCTTAAGATATATGAGTACCTTCGGATAACTTTTTTTTAAATTCCGAAATTGTGATGCTACACACATTTTTAAAAAATTAAAATGAGTTATAAAACTAAGAATTCCAATGCAGTTTCATTGAAAATTTCATTGACTTTCAAAATATATACAATTTTTAGCAAAATTTTGGTGAAAATTTGCACTAACACCAAACCTTCTTCAAGAAGTTTTACTAAATATATTTCATCAATTGTTTGCACAGTACATAGCTAACATGCTTACCTGTGTTCTTAACTAAAAGATTGTTATTATCTCAAGAGTTTTGAAAATATTCCAAATTTTGTGAACAAACTTGGATTTAAAAAAAACCATTGAATTTTTTTCATTGAAAAGTCATTAAAATAAATAAATATAGGCAGAGAGGTTAGATTTAGTTAATTAGAAAACTCATTTAAAGATTTAAATACAGAACAAAAAAATTAAACTCCTTTTAGAATCTTAAAACTCGCCATTTTGTAATTCAAACCCTCTTTTGCTTGATTTAAAACTAAATTTTTATTCTATTAGAGTTTTCGAATATCTCGAAACTCTCTTTTCTATAACTGAATTAGCTTTTTGTCAATTTCCATGTAGTTTTTAAGAAGCATCAATCGACAAATTCATATTTCAAACTACTTGAAAACCGATAACATTTAAAAATAAGTGGAATTAAATTATAGCACTGCAATATGAGCGTCAAAATATAATTTTTACTGTTGTGTTGTATTTAAAAAAAAAGAGTCGCCAAAAACCAATAAAAAGGAACCTTAAAACTATATTTTTAAACAATATATTGCTTGAGAATTAGAAAATAGTTGTTAAAACTAATCGTTTGTATTTTTAAGGATCTTTAAATTGCCACTTGCGGTATTAAAATTGTTACTTCCGTTTTATTAATTATGTTTTAATTTTACTTATAATCATCGTTGAATCAAAACTAATGCAATTTTAATCCTAAATGTTTGCCCTATAAATTTAACAAACAATAAAATTCGAAAATTTTCATCAAAACATGTAATTTAGAGTAGTCACATACCTTAAAGGCTTATATATTATAATTTTATAAAATAAAGTGGTGTCATGATTATATTTAATATTGAAAACAATTTCTAAACATATAATGCCCCTTTAAGTGCATCGTTTTACAGCGAAAATGGAAAATTTAATAAAACTTTAAAGGCATTATTACGAATGAACTGAAATTTTGTATAGTCTTATAAATTAGCCTTTTACGTCGATTAGATAATAAATTTTTAAGTGTTACTATTAAAAAATTTTTAAACATCAAATTTGATAAAATATTCTAGGAACTTAGGTTTACTGTAAAATCACAATTATAAGTGCAGAAAATGCAGAATACTTCATCCTATTGAAACATAAAAATTCTACTATATTATGAATGAATAAATGTGAATATTATGTGAATAAATATATTATTACTCCAGATACCAATAAAAATTCAAATTTTTACTTTCACATTCGAAACTCAAAATTTTATTTGCTTATTATTCGAAAAGATACAGCTCTAATGAAAAAATTTGGTATTCTGGCATAAATGTTGATGGAGTTTTGAAATCTATAAACAAAACTATGTGTTGCCATTCGAAATTTTGAAGTAATTGAAATTATAAATATGTTGAACAACTACTTATGAAATTTTTAGGCATGGGGCCTTTTAATTTATCAACCCTAATAAATTGGTAGTTTTTGTTTTTATATGCGATGAACGACGGCAAAATAATACTAAGTGGCTCCTTTTTTTCAACGACTGAACATTCTGTATTCCTAAAGATGTAAGTTTAATTCTAATAA
>BGPR01011702.1:11164-47569 GCA_013235015.1 Araneus ventricosus | reverse complement strand
GACCCCTCTCTCTCCCTCTCCCTCCCTCCTCTCCTGCGCCGCGGTAGCGGAGGCGGTTTCAGGTTAAGAAATTTTCAGCGCCAGCGCGTACCAGCAATGCCGCAGCGCAGCCTGTCGTCCTGCTCATAGCGGCGAAAAGGGAAGAAATGCTGCATACCGTTAAACGCCAGGTTTAGTTCGACGATATGGCGCCGCAACAAATGCGCCATATGAGTTGAACAGGTAGCGGCTTGCCGGGATCATGATCCCGATCCAGATCCTGAGGAGGGCGATCCCTGAATAGGCGAACCCATGGCTGATCCTGATTTTGAGAGAAAGGAAATATCTCCAAAATAACAAAAAAAAAGCGGAAATCAGCAAAAAAAAGGAAGAATCTCATCCCTGAATATAAGATGAATTTATGTACCTTCAAACATGCTTCTAATTAGCAACTGTAAATATAGTGATATGGTTTTTTTTTTAAACTGTCTGCTTTTCCCGTAATAGCCTTTAAGCTAGTCCAAGCCCTTTGGGTGAATGTGGGAAAATGGTAGAAAAAAATTCCTACCTGTTTCACTTTCTATATATAATCAATTGGTAAGTATATACATTTGTTTTTTCTAAACAAAAACTGTGAAAATTTTAATTTATCTCATTGTACTATGGGTTTGTTTATCGTATGCAGAACAAATCAAAATGTTCCCTCATATTATAAAAATTATTTATATAGAAGCATGTTATATAACACTGTAACTCAATTATTTATATATTTTCTTAAACTATATGTGTATAATATATTCTCAGAGAATTCACAGTTTTATAAATCATTAGAGGTTATACAGTAGAACCCCAGAATCTGAAATTTCGGATAATATGAACTTCTTTTTGAAAACTATTTACAAAAAATAATAATAATACAAAAATTACGAATAAGAGACAAAGCTCATGCTTATTCTAACTTAAAAGCAGTATTCTAAATTGGTCTTTAATGAAAAAGACACACTTATTAGTAGAAACCAACTCAGGATATCTTTTTTTTTTACCTCAACTTGTTTGTCACTGTACTATGAGAATTGCTGCATGCTCTTTCATACGCTCATAGGCACCAAAGTGAACACTCTGCTGTACAGGGATATATCAAGAGTATTTACGAATTTCCAAGAATCTGAACAGGGTCATCGTACTAGTTCCCGGAGTTCTACGTAATTCTACTTTAATGTCAGAAGTCCATGAGTATAACGTTATTTGATCAAAGTAATTGGCAGTTTAGAGGGTTAAAGAAAGAACCTTTATGAAAACATACAATTATTTTTTTTTTTTTTTTCATTCTGTAGCATTTGCAATGTTAAGTGACACTCAGTTATTTTAAATCTTAACAAATGCAGACACGCATGCTTAAAAATCTTCATATAGATGAAAAAAAAAGTAAGAAGTTTTTAGAAATAAGAATAACGTGCATACCAATGAGTCATCCATTTCAATTTCTTCAGTTGACAATGAAACTGTAGTACAGATCTCACCTGTTCCTCTTACTAAACATACATTGCGTGTCTTTAAAAAGTCTTTCATCCATTTGTATTTTATATTCCCATCACACTGAAATTAATCATCAATTGTAATCAACCCACATAAGTTTCAAAACATTTCAGTTTCAGAACATTCGAGTTATATATTTCACATGCATTAATTCAAAAGGAAACTTAAATAGAAAAATAGTGAAGAAATACAAGACACAATGTAAGCAGTGCATGCAAAATGCAGCAGCATTCAAAATATCAATGTCTAAAATATAGGTTAAACTTTAGAGAATATTTAAAAATAAAAAGAGGATCTGAGCTGAGACTTCATCTTGGATCACCCCCTTTCAGGATTCAAAAATAGGGATGATTTGGCTAAATATTAAATATTCATTTTTTTAAAAAACATTTCACTTTTGATTATAAATCGAATATTTTTATATCAGCTTTAAATGAAAAAAATTAAGTTTAACAAAATTGATTTTTTATTATTTGTGAAGATGTATATTTGTAATATTTTAAATTCCTTGATTCTAATAATAAGAAATGAGAAACCTCTTCAATTTGGGATTGCTTTAAAGAAATAAAAAGAGTCCTCATTGCAGAAACATGACAATGTCTCATGTTGCTTCAAGACAGGACATTATCTATATGTATACTTATAAAAGGCAACGTTTGTGTGCGTGTGTGTTTGTCTGCGATGTCCAGACGAATCTATCGCACTTACAACTTTGAAATTTGGCACACAGGTAGCCCTAATGGTGACGGAATGCACCTCGAAGTCGAAATTTTAAAATTTAATCTAGAAAATTTTTATTTAATGTTTTGTGTTGTTTTGGTTGATTTTTCGCACTAATTTCCCAATAGAATGGTTTCAAATAACTCTACGACAAAAATAGATACACCATCGGAAAGAGCACACGATTTCCGTTCTAATGAAGTCAGTTTTGAATTTCTAACGTAATTTACTGAATTTTGAGAAATTTTTAAAAAATACCCAGTTTTGGCATCAAGATGTTACTTTTGATTTTAAATTTGTTGCATCCGACTTTCTAATAACACAATTATTTTCAGCTTATAAGTAGAACAGTTGTGTCAGATTTAAAACAACAACGCTTAAAATATCTTGTCAAGTTTTTTTAAAATTAACTTTTATCTGGGCGCTTGAGAGTTATTTTTATGGAGAGAGTTCCTCACGCGGCACGGCACTTTGGAACGCAGATGGATATGTGATTGGTTGAAGGGGAGGTGGCGTCATAACCTTGAATTGAATGACTGATTATTATTTTCGGCAGTATCTTAATGTATTTAATCATCTCGCATACTTAGCTTGCAGTATAATAATTTTCACGCTGCAATTTTTTATTATTGTTTATCGTGAAAAAAAAATAAGCGGGAAAATTAATAATGTGTATCTTTTGTTTTGATTTTCAAAACTTTTTCATGTCTTTGTGGGCGTTTTTTTTTTTTTCATTTTGTTGAAGTCCTGATGCCACGGGCAACGCCGTGCACGTACTGCTAGTATATATATAAAAGAGGAAAGTATATGTGTGTGTTTTTTTGGTTCCTTATGCACGTTCACACCGCTGGACTTACGACGACCAAATTTGGTGCAGTGATGGATTAGCACAAGGAGGAGCTAACACAGTAAAAATTATTTTAAAATTTTAATTAGATTTTTATTTATTTAATTAAATAACGAAAATTAAGCTATTTTTAGACGTTTTTCCCCAATAATTTCTGAAATACTTATGGTTCGAGAATTATTTTTACATCACCTTAAAGAGCAAAAAATTATCTTTCTAATGATACCAATTTAATTGTTGTACAATTTTTTCTCTAACTGTAATTAATGTTTCAAAATTCATTTTAAACTCAAATTGCAACAATGCTTTTACTGTTATAAAATAAAATTCAAATCAATATATTGCTTCGTCAAATCCTTTAGTCACGTGTTTTAACCAGTGTTAAAGTTAAGAAAATATTGCCTTTTTTTGGTGAAGGTAGTTTTCTTACTTCTGACGTTATTTCGTAGAATGCACTTAACTTCTGTTTTTATTTCATAGCTTTTAATATGCACTCAAATATCCAATGACGTTAGTTTAGTTACTATGCGATGTTTCGTTTAAATTTCACAAATTTTTGAATATCACCATTGATATGGCAACGTTGTTTAAAAAGAATAGAAAAACGCTATTTTAGATTCGAGTTTCAATTTAACTTTATTTATAGCTTTAATAGAGAATATTTAATTTTTATTTTAGAAGAGCATTTATATTTTGTTTATAGAGTAGCAAACACATCCTTAGAGTGGGTGTACAATTTATAATTTACAGATAATTTCAAACACCCAGATATGTTTTGAAAAATTGAATTAAAATCATGTCTCCAAAGAAACGGGTTTCCTTTGTTAAATCTTCAGTTGGGAAAAAAAGAAGACCAAAACCTCAGAAATAGAAGAAACATGTAGAAGGAAATGGTCAGATGCCGAAAGAATGGCAGTTCAAAGACAGCAAGAAACTTTTTTCTTCTTTTTTGATTTTCTCACATTTTCATTCAAACCATACTGGTATAAGGTGATAAAAAGGCTATATTTGAAAGTTTTAATTCAACAAGAAACAGGCATGAAAGTGCAGGCTGTTCAAAAAAGCTGAACTCTACGCGAATACAAAATTCACCACAAAATCGATATACATACAAACGCAAAGGCACAAGATGTTACTACTTAAAATACACATAGAAAAAGCAATTAAAAGTACTATATATAAAATTTTACTTACTATTTTTCTCTATTTGAACAGAATTTTGATTTTTAAATACCATACAAGAGGTTCAAAGTTCCTTCTATTATCTCAAAGTTGAACAAAAACAGATAGCATCATAACAAAATTGCATACTTTTTAAAAATGAAGCAGTTTATTTAAGGGAGGAAAAAAAATGACAAAAGTGCCTAAGAATATATATTATCATATGCAGTAGAAGATCTTTGTAACGCATAACTTGGAACCAGAGGTTGTGTGGTTTATAGATTTTTGTATAATACAGATCATTTTGCATATCTCTAAAATTACTTTAGTAAACATGGCCTATTATGCTTGTAACAAGTCATTAGATTACAATTTAAAATGCAAATGATTTTGCCTCACAAAGATATACAATTTAATTATATTTAATTTTCACAGAAATTAATATTTCAATAAATTAGCAACAAGTACATTAACACTACAGTTTAAATTGTTCTCTATTTGTTGAACTCTGAAAATAATCAAAAGAACTTGACATATTATACAATTTTATGTTTTGAGAATTTTGAAATATTATGCATTGAATAAATTCCTTTAGATACTGAAATTTTTTTGGTGCTGCTTCAACATCTATTCTAGAACAGCTGTTGTATTCTGTTTTTAAAATATAGGAAATGATTTCTTCATCTCATGTATGTTAATAATTTTAGGTTTATGATCTGTTGTTAAAAATTCCAACATACAATCTTCATGCATGTACACTAACTTATTTTGAATAATGTTTGAGTTCAGCAACTTAAAGATTGTTTAATAATTGCAATACTTTCTTTAAAAAGCATTAAATTAAGGACATAAATATGAAATAATCTCTCAAATTTAGAATGCTTGGTAATAAATGGTATCAGAGCAAAGCTGGCAATTTACAGTTCCACTTATTTCGATCTTCTTGATCAAATCTCCTACTTTTACCGCTATCTCTTCCACGTTCGTATCGTTACCTTTCGCCGGCAGTTTAATTTTCATAGATTTATTCAACCACTAGAATTTAAATTTATTTTTTTCGTTCGCATCTAGGGAACGAACTTTATGTTCATCATTTAAGTTAATCTCCATTTTGTTTCTCGGTCACACTCACAAACGCTGATCTTTACAATTGATGAACGTAACACTAAACATACAGCATCACACGTGCGATCCGCCAAACACAAGACAAATGATAGTAGTAGTAGAAGTTCTTTGCATAACAACCGTTAGCATTCAACATCGGCGATAGCAGCTCACTGACATGCGATTTCAACAGCAAGGCGTGGCCTAGTCGTAGAGCGGTCGTCATTCGGCTATACGGGAGAAGTTCCGCCTTCCTCCATTACGCTGTGTGCCAATCACTTGAGGTGATAGATACGGCACGTAAACCCCAGAGAATGCATCTCTGTTTACTTTGTGACGGAGTAAAAATGGCGTTCGTTTCGAATTCAGACATAGGTTCCACCCCACCCCCCACATTTTTCGGTCACGATTTCTCGACGGTTTTGCATCGATCTCAGAAACCGCCTGAAAGACATTCAAAAAAGCGGATTTCCGCTTAAAAGCGGAAGTCTTTCATGCCTGAAGAAAGGATTCAAGGATTTGCATTTCTGGGGATAGTTGGTGGCAATATTTTTAGAGAAAAGAAAATAGGAGGCTGGTATATGAAAAAATATGGAACCCGAGCAACGCCGGGTTTTCAGCTAGTTATAACTAAACCAAATCATGGCAATGGCAAACACAGAAGAAAATTGTGAGGATAAATTAAAATTATGAAAAGTAAAGTCAATTTTTATAACGAACTTCTAATAGGAAGGATGATGTGACCATTTGATTGTTGGGGGGGAAAAGGTGCAGAAAAACTTACAAAATTCGAAAATTTAGCAAGAAAATATCTGTCAGCAACTGCAAGCATTTTATAGAGACTATTTATTTTCTGAAGCTGGTAATATGTATGAAATCATACATAACAGACTTTAAAAATGATTTGTTAACATTAATAAATACATTTATGTACAGTGCAACTTAAAATTGGATAAATGTTAGATTTTTCCTATAATAAATGTACCAGAATATAATTCTATAATATACTTTATTAAATATATTTAAAACAACATTTAAACTTTTTTTTATCCTGAAATTATTTGGCCGTATATCTGTTTAGTATTCAGCCAGACTGAATATTCACGAAAAGGGCTGAATACCAAATATTCGTTATATTCTTATTAATAAATGCAATTTTTACTGTGAGGGGCTCAATTGATGTCTAGTATTTGACTTCTCATTACCAAAAAACTTTGAGAGTCATGAAGAACACATTCCAAAACAGAAAATACGAATTTCATATTTCATCTGTATTAAGAATAACAGCAACAAAAAGAGTTCAACTTAATTACCTTTCTTAAAAAAATTTATACAATTATTTTTCTATTTTCAAAATATTTTTATTTGGGAAATAAATTAAAATTTGCCTTACCTTCACCCCTTTTTGGGAATTAAATTGTCTGTCGTTCTCCTGCGATAACAAAAAAAGTTTTATGCTGTCAAAATTCAGAAAAATATCACATAACATCAATAATACTGAGAAGAATGAAATTGCAAATTAATTATAACAATCTTTAATACATTTCACGCTAATAAAAATAGAATTGTATCAATTTTTAACTAACTTTTCCTGGTAGGTGAGAGTTTTGAAATTCACTACACTTTTGCAATAACAATATCAACACAATATCTGCTGAACTTAATTATAAGTTAATTTCATATTTAAATTTCGAATATTAGAATTCAGTGAAATTTTGTATTTGATGAATGTTAGACATACAAATCAATGGAAAAAGGTTATTAGTTAGAGAAAGAATCAATGGAATTCTAATTCTAAAGCACCAGAGACATATGAAAACTATGCATAAATTCTAAAAATTCCTAGCAATAAGAAAAATTTCCATACGGATAAGCTGCACTTTTCATCTTCTTTACTTGACATCGAGCATGTGCTTTCAGATTTAGATGATTCAGTAGATAATGTTTCATCATCTTTAAAATATTCCATATTTACCCTTCTACTAAGTGCTTCTAGATTTTCTCTCCGAGTTGGGAATAAACAAAAATAAATTCAATATAACTCAATATTTGAAATACTGATATAATAATGAATTTCTAGAAGTTCACCAGTTTATTATCATATAGTTCATCTAGAAAAAGAATGCCACAGTATGAAATCTACCGTTTTTTTACTTGGAAGATTAAAAATGACATATTTCTTTGCAACATAATTTCAAATTCACCGAACAGTCTTGCAGCATAGCCAACGTTCTGTTACATTACATGAAATGGTATAAATAGGCACGCTATAAACATTTTGTCCTACTCTGCTTGTAATTCCCTGTAAAATCCTTGGTTGAAATACTTTTGCGCATTGGCCTAAATAGACATAAAATCATGATTTATACAAGTGCAGGGTGAGAGAATAGATTTCCTTTATCTAAAAAAAAAAGTCGCAAAGTACTGGTTAAGATTTCAATATAATAATAGACTGAACAAAATGGTAAATTTAACTTTAATGAAATAATTTTTACTGTACGAGGACACCACACTTTTTCAACTTTACGTGGTCATTAATGAAGTACTTGTTGATTATTTTTTTACAACTACTAACAGTTCCATTAGAAGAACTTCCTTCATTTAAAAATTCCAGTGTTGGAGTAAACTCTCAACTGACTCTGCTTCCATAAGCACTGGATGCAGACATAGATTCTTTACTCATGGGCACGGAAGCACTAGGTTGAGATTCATTCATAAAATTTGCCAAAAAAAGTTGCATACTTGAAGAATTTTTAAATTTAATATTTTTCTGATGTTTAGGTCCTTTTTCATGGCTTATGATTGCCTGATTCGATTATTGCATTAATCTTAAAAATTATACCAAAAAAATTCTATACACACAATAAAAAACAAGAATTTCTTAAAAAGACAATTTTGTAATCAAATTATGAATAAACGAAATTAAAATCAGTTTTCAGTTGATTCCTAGTTATATCAATTCAGATCACAATTGCTTGTTAAGATATTACAGCATGGATAAGCTTGAGCTCATTTAACAATAGAGGAGGAAGTTCAAAAAAGAACCAACTCAACAAACTTTCCGCTTAAAAAAGCAATTAAAATGAAAATGAACTGTTATATATAAAAAAAATTATTTCCAGGAAGAAAACAAGAAAAGGCTCGCACATATTAATAAGAATAAAGATATTCTTACAGAAAAATGAAATTACAATCATGTAAAGATGGTACCTTTTATGCATACTTGCCAACATTGGAAAGGTGGCTGTCCATAGCAGAAAGTTTACGAGGTTGGAAAAAGTGCACACACAAGAAAACAGGCTTGTGTCAAAATTTTTAAAATATGATCATTTAAATATTTCATCATATTTTAAGTAATCATGCTGAGAGAAATGTTTAAGAGAAATATCTTAAGTGAATATATATATCACTATTAATAGAAGAATTAGAAATAATTTGGATTGTCATGTCATCAAGGAACACAACCAAAACGACTGCTTGCAAGGGGAAAAACTCGCTTCCGTAAAAATTTTAATCTTATCCGTAGTTATGTAGTTTGCAGAAATGTTCAATAAAATCTGTTAATAACTACGGAGAATCTGCAGCAGTTGGCATGCATGTTTATGTAGTAAATTTTTAAAACAGTTATTTTTTAAAAATTCTGACATGAGAATAAGTTTATACTAAATTCATCAGCATTACATTATTAGAATTGGTATGTTTTGAACCAGTATCTGAAACTTTCCATTGTAGTGATGCTATATCTTTTAGGGAAGTTTTTGTAAATCACATTTTATATATTCTTTTTAATTACAAAAAGATTCACTACAAGTCATTGGTATGTCAATTTTTATTTTTTAATTTGCTCGCTCTAAATCCACTCAGAGGCATGTGAAGAGAACTTTCAAATTTTTATTTGGACTCTATTGGGTGGGTTTAAAGAACTTTTGAAAATGACATAACTAGTTTTTATTCTTCTCTGATTCATATGTCAAGTGAATTGGCTTTATATTTTTAGTGTGTTTTTCTTTTAATGGAGTGTCAAATGAATTAGCCTTTTGGTTTTTATTTTTTCTCTGATTCATATGTCAAATGAATTGGCTTTATACTGTAAAATATCATTTTTATCATTATTTGCTTAATTCGGTTTTTGAATTTTCTTGTTTTACTCTTTTTACCTTATGTTCATGTGTGAACGAAAGGGCTTTATACATTTTAATTGAGAATTTGAGTTTGAAATGAAATTCATTTTTATATGTAACTTAAGCAAAAGCATATATGTTTTAAATTGGTTTTTATGTACTTTTATGTGTTCAGAATGGGATTTTTTAATTCAAAGCATTCTGTAACTGGGTTTTTCTTTTCAAGTTTTTCATCGAAACTATGGCGTGGGTGAGTTTAAGTCGCGATTTGGCACTTAGAGGGACGCTGAGTCGTTTTGACATCCGGTCCGTTGGCTCTCCAAGATGGCTAACCTTAGCAAAGGGGGCGAAAATCGTGACGTTGCATTTCTTTTTGGTCAGTGCTGGTCTCTTTACCAATAGTGGTCAAGTGCTTCCGTCGCGATGACATAGATTCCACCCCACAGTATTTAAGGGGTTGCAAGGAAAAATTTCTCCTTCTTGGCTTTTGGCTCTTCTTGTGTGGGTGGCTTTGACGACCTGATCCCTGAGCGATGAGTTAGTTTGCCGAGATCATCGTTGATGTAGCGCAACTTCAAGATGGCAGCCTGGTGATGTTGGCTATCCGTGAACATCGGTGACGCTGAGAATTCTGCGGCCTCTTTATGCTCCAATGCAGCATTAGTATCCAATTTTAAATTAATGGACATCCTCAGTTTTTTTGACAACAGACTCTTCGGCAGTAATCAAACCGCCATTTTTCCCCCGATGGATCGGCACGCTTAAAAACGAGTAGAGCCGTAAATTAACAACAGGTGACGAGCCGTTGGTTATTTTTTGACCGACTATACAGCTTCACTTCTCGGCTGGGAGTTTTGACATACGGGGACTGCAGCGACATGTGGATTGAAGGAAGGAGTTAGCCTTTTCCAAGGCGAGTTTCCGTTCGGGCGCATGGAGTGAGTGGAAGTGGAAGAAGGTTCCCTGGCTTATCTGACTGGAAAGCACTGGTTGAGGAAGGAGCCTTTCGTCCGGATTGATGGCTGTCCTGAAGGAATGAGTACCCTTTTATTTTATTTTCTGAAGGAAAGTTCTTTTAAATTATGTGGAGCTTTCGACACTAATAGGCGATGAAGGGACATTAATTTTATATTTTTGGCTTCGGGGATGGATTTTATTTGTAAAGGCATGTTGCGGAATTGAGAACATAATTCAAATTCTTTTTTTTTTTGTTAATCAAGATGTACTAACAAATGTTTTTGTGTTATTATTATTTTACTAAGGAATGTATTATTGTGCCGGTGTTTCTCGTTATTATTTTTTTTTTTCCAATTTAACATGGGCTCTGAGTCACGTGAATTAAATTTTAATATAAGTGGTTGAAATCAAGATTTGATTGTTAACTTAATTTTCTCTTGTAAATGGATGTAATATTAATTGTCATGAAAAGATAAAATATAGAAGTAGATATAAGTTATTTTAATTTTAAAGTTTAACGAAGCGAAAATTCTTTTGGCTTACTTGAAGCAAACTTAGGTGAATTGATAAATGAATTAAGATGTGATATGGTATTGGGAATAACCTTAACTCTACCGTGACTCACGCCCCATGCTTTGTGATTGCTTTATTTTCTTTTTGTATCATGTATTAAGGACTCACGAATTTTGCCGGTAGGGCGCCCACCGTTTTTCTTGTGTAATCGGAAGCATGGCAATTTAAAAAAAAGAAAGAAAAATGCGTAATAACATACTGGATTAATTATTAAATGCGTGCAATAATTTTGAAGTTTGAGATTAATTCTTTTAAAAGTGTGTAAAACATGTTTGATTAATTATTACGAAATGTGTGCAATAATTTTGAATCTTCATGAAAGAGTGCAGTAGCTGAATTGTTTAACGAATCCATAATTGTTTAATATATTCATATTTTTATTTACAATTGCTGATTTATGTTGTTACTTCACATGTGTGATACATCCAGGCAAATCTGAGGCTTTGGTTAAAATTAAGTTCCTTTGTGTTATTGCTTAAAAATAATAAACACAACGCACCCTACCATCTTGTATATTTTGTGATAACCACTTAGCGAATTGAATTTCCTTTCCTTCTGATAGCTTTGCTGAATGCTTTAAGGAGTTTGATTTTGGTGAAAAATTTAGATTAACTTAAGTGTTACAAAGTATAATCACGACAAAGAAAAATAAAAAGTAAAATCATGACAGGTATCAATTATTAATTGTAAATTTAAACATCAGATAACAAAGAACTGTTTCATAAAATGCAGTAATGTAAACAGTGTTATAAATAATAATTAAAGCATTTGCCCTAGTTTTGTTTAAATATATTTGTTATTGCTATACTGTAGTTGTGTTTATATATTATCACAATATAGTTAAACAAAACAACAATAATAAGTCTTGGTTAAGTTTATATATTGCTTTTTGTTGTGTATATATTTCTGCACTTAATTTTTACAATCTATATAAAAAGGAATTAAGTATTTAAGAATAATTTCATTTACTGTAGGTCTGTGAATTGCACTTCAAATCAAATTATGTTGAAAAAGAATAGAGCGTATTTGATAGTAAGTCAGGAAAAATTGTAACTGCTCCTCTTAAGTATCCTAGACTAGTCAATGGAGCTATTCCATCTCAGATGCCAAATTGTGCCACCTACACGACATTTTCAACATTCAGTATGGAAAATCCACAAATAAATGAAATTAGAACAACAAAATGTAGAAAAAGTTCTCCAGGAAAGCAAGATAGAAAAGAAGAAGTATGATGAATTTAAAAATCTGAAGGAACTCAATCAATGCATTTCATTAGTAAATGTGACAAATTTCTGGAATATTATCTAAAAAGAGAACAATTATTTATTTTGTAAACATAGAACTGAGTTCTGCTCCTGAAATTGCATTATCAGTTGTAATAAACGATTCATTAGAGATGTCAGTTTTTGTTGGAAAAACAAGCCTGTTGAATATTCCTAATATTACTTAGAATTACTATAATAATATTACTTGCCAGGAATTAAGAAAAATACATTGTTGAATTCCTATATTATTTTCCAAGTGTATAGTTTTATGGATAATTTAAATATAACTGAGGAAAATTTAAAAGCTGCGATTGTTTTTATTATAAACAGCTGAAGTGTAATATTTGCAGAACTTTCTCAACATGTAAAAAAAGAACTCGCTTGCCCAACTTCTCCGATTCCAAATTTAAGTAGAGGAAAGCTTCTGTATTTCCAAAAATGCATTGTGAATGTAGTTTTATATTCTCATGTTATCATGCAAAAATTATGTACTACATTTCAAGAAGAATTTTTGAAATTTCCAAGTCAAAAACATTTGGCTACTGAAATAATTTTTAATATTTTGGGTAGTGAAGAACAACTACATGACTATGGTGAATGCATTTCAGGAAACAAACCAGAAAAGGTTTATAGAACGGTAATTTGGCCAGTAGTAAATTCCGTATGGAGCAATTATTGTTAAAAATTAAAATGATGCAACTATAAGACATAATTCTTCTAAAGCTGGAAAGAAAAGAAAACTTGAAAAATTTAGCAATGTTATTTCGAACAAAAAGTAGTGATGCAATATATAGTTAAATGGTAATTTTCAAAAGTTTTCCTAGCATATTAATTTTGTTGCTTACTTGGAGCCGACACCGCAAATGTTTATAAAATCATTTTTAATTGTAGTTATATTTTTCGTAATAAGTTGTCATTTTAAACAAAAGGGAGATACACCTATCAGGAAACATGCCCTGCAAATTTTGCAAAAATGTTAATATATTCCTAGAGCCGTACCCGTTGGGCGATATGGAAAGTAACTGCATTTTAATCATTATTTAACCCTTCAATATAGGTTCCTTGGATTGAGTTACATTAATGAGATACAATATGTTTTTAATATGTGAAGAAAAGTAATTTCCCCCGGTCATCAAGTGCTGGCAGACTTCACATGAAAGGAATGAAGTGTCATGTCTTATTGTAACGTCCCGAAAGACAGCAGAGTATCGATGGTTGTGCCAGAGCTCAGAATGAAAATCGTTTATGAGGTTCATTTAAAAGAGGCTTTAAATAATGTAATTCGCAATTATACAACCAAAATACAGAAACTGCCATACTGACATGGCATAAGTAAGAAGCTTCTCAATTCACTAGTTGGTATAGAAATGGAGTGTGGGGTTGAGATACCTCCATTCCGGTGATGGGATGAATCCTTCCTGTAAGAGAGGGTTGGGCAGTGGCTGGAGGTGGCTATTAAGACTCCACTCCAAGTCCTCGATTATGGCCGTGATTATCTCATTGTCTCCAAATGCGACTGCAAGGGAGGGGGGGAAGAGCTCAATTTTGATTGGCTGGTTATAATATTGTTAGTTGGTTTTAAGGAACTTGGAGTGTTTAGCTGACAGTACTGCTATTGGTGAATTCATTACCGTGCTAGAAAAAATCTCAAATTCAGATACACTGATGCAAATTTTCTTTCTAAAATCAAGCAGTGCAGAAAATCCCATGCCAAATAATGACAAATATTGCTGAATTCCCAGAACATTTGATTTAAAACATTTACTTATCTGTTTTCAAGATTTAAAAAATACTGACATTTCTGTAACATAAACTACCACATATACGCATAAACAAAAATTAATTTATTTAATACCAAATATAAAAATATTCAAAAAGTAAATTACCTCATTGGCAATCCTATGTTCAGCTATGTTATCTACTTTAACTGGACTGGCAGAAGACATAAGTGCAGCATTCTCGGCCATAGATGTAGCTTTGAAATCAATTTCAAATTGACTGTCAGCAGACAAAGCATCTTCTGCCTGCGTCCTGAATTCATTGTGCACTTTACTTGTTTCAAGATTTTCTTGAAGACACTTTTCTAATTCTTCCAAGGTATCTAAATAACTTATCCCTCCATAAAAAATTTTTCCATTTGCAATCCTATGTTCAGCTATAGAATCCACTTCAATTGGACTGGCAGAAGACAAAGGTGTAACTTTAGAACCCATTTCAAATGGACTGACAAAAGACAGAGGTGTGCGATCCTCTGCTCTAGATGTAGTTTTAGAAACAATTTCAAATGGAATGCCAGCATACAAAGCAGAGGGAGCATTTTCTGACCGTGCCGAGATTGAATCCCGCCTTTTGCTTGTTTCAAGGAATTCTTGATGCCTCTTTTTAGCATGCTCCAAGGTATCTTCATACTTCAACTGTCCAAAATTTTTTAGTCTTCTTCTCAGAACATGAAAATCAGAATTAAAGATCAGTGTGTTTTTGCAAGCAGCTCTCCTGTAAGAAATGAAATAAATAAGGCAAATGTGTTGAAAAAACTTTTCCCTTTTCAGATTAACGAGGATAATGAGATAGTTAACATTATTGGATTCTGGGCACAATAGGCTTACGAATGGGGTGGTGAGTATTAGCAAGAGGCAGAGTCCTAGTGATCAAATAAATCAGAACTGTAACACACGCAAAAAAATTTCTTTGTGTGTGGGCCTTGTGAAATTGCTACTGTTTTATTATTTTCAGAAATAAATTATCCATTAATTCAATTGAATACTGATTCATCAAAGGGGTGCCAAATTGCACAAAATTTGAAAATACTAATTACAAAAATCCATAATATTTATGAAGAATTATAAAGTAAAGAATCAAATTTGGAAAAATATTTATTATAAAAAAATGTTCGCTTTATAGTACACTAATGGAGGTGTGTGGTTAAACTACTTTTATGAAATCTTATTTATCATTGGAAATGGTGGAGAAGAAATTTTGCAGGAACTTATCAACAGAAATAGCTTATTCATCCAATTATTAAAAAATTACCCAATGCTTCTAATATTATACATTATTACAATAAAAGGATTCAGTACTACATTCTAAATATTAATGAGTGTAAATAATAAGTCGAATCAAATTTGGAGATATAAGGGGGGGGGGGAAGGAACAACTAGTTTCTTGACTTGAGACTTAGCACAAAACAGTAACTTTTCTTCAAATAAAAAAAAACTTCTAAGAATATATTTTTCAGCTACTGGCAGAAAACTCTAGGTTACATATAAATATGTATAAAAAGTTCTTATGATTTTAACTAGCTGCATAGCCCAGCATTGCACAGGCTATCTCGAATAATGCGTCATTCTCTGGCAGAGAGAAGAAGCGTGGTCACGTGAGGCAACAGGATCCATATTTTTTCAAATGCTTCCTGCCTCCGTTTTTTTCAGCAAATATTGCCACTTACTTTCCCCAACAAATGTAAATATCCTTTTAAATCTAGTCTTTTTACAGGCATGACACAGGCTTGCAACAAAAAAAGCTGAACTTCATAAATAATGAATCGTGCCAAACATAAATACCAAGGAGTAAAATATGTACAATTAATTGAAAAATAAAATAAATAAGTTTATACAAAAAGTGCTTGAGATATTAAAAATATTTTAGAATTAGTATATAAAAGGAAATCAAGAGTGATAAAATCTGATGCAAAAAAAAGGTGAAATCCACATTTCCAAGGAAATGTGTCATGTCTGTTTTTATTTTATTTGCATATGCTTGCCTCCAGTTTATTTTTTCTATAAATATTGTCACTAACTTCCTCCATAAAACGTAAATCTCTTTTGAATCCTATATTGTTGAATTAAAACTTTTAAATCTAGCCTTTTAATTTACTTATATCCAACAACCCTGTGTTACTCTGGATCCATATTTTTTCATATGCCCACCTGTTTTTTTTTCCCCCTACAAATACTGTCACTAAGCTTCCAAAACAAACATAAATCTGTTTTGAATCCTCTCTTTTTGGATTAAAACTTTCAATTCTAGTCTTTTTACCACCTTAAAACAGTATAGCTTGAATGAAAACATGAGAATTTTGGGAGAAAAAAAATTTATTCTAAACAATAAACCATATAATAATTAATACAAGTTTAAAATGAGCAATTATACTTCAAACGTTTATAAATTAAAATATGGTAGCATAATATTTTGTTTTGCAAAAGAAAAAAAAAAAAACGAATAAAAATAGTACAACAAAAAAACTTTTTTTTTTGGCCTGTATTTGAATAATAACGGAGGAAAACAAATAATTTTTAAAAAATTTTTAAGTAAATTCCTACTTGGATGATTCGAGATATAATGAAAAATGTACTGCGTATGCACAAAGATACGGCTGAAATATGGGGCTCTTCGATGATCCCATGTGCCATATATATACCCAAGAACCAAGTCTGTAATGTTAATAGTTCGAGACATAATGAAAAACGTACTGCGCATGTATCATGCAAAATATGAAATGACAGACAAACAACCAGAGAGACACATAAGAAAGCGAATTAATATTGCATTGTCATCTAGTTCTGAGCTATGTTTAAAGTTTCAAGTCTCCAGCTCATCGGGAAGTTAATTTGAAATCGATTGCAAAATTTGAACAAGATATATATATATAAATATATATATAGGGAGAGTTTGAACCAATAGTAGGAATTGAAAAATACAGCTAAAAAGGAATAAATTTTTTCTCCAACAAACATAATTATAATATCAAATCTAGTCTTTTTATTACCTTATAACAGTAACATTGTGAAATAAAACAATACAAGACAAAAAAATAATAAAATGGAAATTAAACGATTTTTTTTTGCCGATGGTTATAAATCAAAACTCGGAAGCTTGCTAAAAAAAGAAAACTTTTTATAGAAACCAGATGTAAGAACACCCAATGTGAAAGATTAATAAAATAGGGGTTAAAAAAGAAAATTCTTTCTGCCCAACAGATGGTAGCATGTTATATTCATTCATTTTGACATTTTTAAGTAATATTTTTTTTTTTTACTCATTGTAATTTCGGAATTCAAATAGTCAAAACGGATAACTTGAATTATTTTCCATCTTTTGGTACTTTCTGCATGCTTCTGCATTTAGTAGTTCGTGAGAAGTTAGCTTCATATACATACATTTGTTAATTTTGAATTTTCATAGAGTAGATGGGAGGGATACTTACTTATTTTCATCATATCTCTTCATTATTTTGTCAGCACAGTTAGCCGTTACATCATGATCTATTTTTTGCACTTGAGCAGAATACTCGTTTTCTATTTCAATACACAAGTCCAGCTCTCTTTCTCTCAATATATTAATTAATGCATTAGTCTCATATCGGACTTCTTTTTTCAGCTGAAAAAAGAAGAAAAAAAAATACAACAATGTTCAACACAGCTATATATAAAAAACTCAAGTGAAAAATTAAAGAAGCATTTAAACAGAGCCACCAAAGCCCAGCATTGGTGTGTGGGCACAACACATGCCTCTGTGCACCTTACTTACACACACATAAAAGCAAATACCTACTAACATTGCATAAACAGGATTCAATAAGCACAGTGACTTTTGACTGAGCACTTAACAAGTAGGATGGTATCCTTGGTGTCAACACTTTAAATATGTCTTTCCTCCATCCTTCCCTTGCAAGTTATGCAGGGGTGACTGCAACTCCATGTCAGAAATCATAAAAATTCTATCACGGTGGGAAGATCTGATATAATATTGAATGATCCAGAATGTTAAGCGTGGTATACGTATATCAGCATATTTCCACAAAACGTCACTAATTTACTCAGAAGAATGAAGCTTCACAGGTTCATTGAACTTGATATAAAATAAAACTTTTAGAATGTCTTCATGATATATTTGTTTTAAAATGAAATTTGAGTAGGCACTGAATCTGGATTTGAAAAAGTAATAAAACCAGAATTTAGGAACAAAACATTTCCGATTATGATTTAATTCCCAAGCAAGCCAAATAGATGTTATTCATATTATGATATTAAATGATAATAGAATCAAAGAGTTATCTTGTGTATGCTAACTTGTAGACAGACTGTCTGATTCTCTTTTGGCACATATCCAAATTCCTGAGCCCTACGTATATCCCTGGGCTTTATAATATAAATACAAAAATTAATTTAAACAACTTGCAAATTAAAAATTTATAGATATAGCTGAATTATTATACATAGTAAGTTGGGTGAATCAGTTGGTCATCGAAGGCGGCTAATAATAAAAGAAATTAGTCAGACTTACAGGGATGAGATTGGCAAAAAAGCAAAAAGATTGAAATCATACGCGAGTAAAAAATATGTACCATAATTTATATGGGAAATAGGTTTTAAGAAGTAAAACATGCAACATGATGAAAATATTACACTATAATAATTAATAACTTAATTATTTATAATTCATTACATATAAATAAGAAAAAGAATATTAAATTATTCACATTAAAAGTTAACAAACAAGTTTAACACAGCATCAGGGGCATCAGAAAATACAAAAATTAGACATTAAAACATATTTATCACCTGTACATCACTGAGATGCAACATTCACCCAACAGAAGTATGGGAAGAATTATATTTAATAGCCTTTTGATAAAAGTTAGGTAAAAAAATAAATAAAAATAATGACAGATAATTTCTTTTGCTTCATGCAATGGGAATCGTGATGCAATCCGAAACACACTCTCATTGGCCGAGTAGATTTTGACGTCAAACAGGGTTCCCATTCTTATTGAAGAAAAAAAAAACATTCAAGGACTTTCAAGAACTTTTTAAGAAAATTCAAGGACCATAAAATTACATATTGTAGAAATTGTACATAACCAAATTTTTCACTTGAAAAATTGTAAAACGTGTTTATACACTTGATATTTCAGTTGTTCTGATTTTACAGGAATCAAACTACAAATTAAAATAATATAAAAAAATAATAATAAAAATAAATTATAAAAATTTCAAAAAAATGACTATGATTTTTTTTTTTTATATTTGATGCCAATAGGACAAGAGATAGTGTAGAAGCAATAATGAATAACAATAGAATCTTAACTGAAAACTTGAAATATATTGCGATAAAATCAAAAATCGTATCCAATTTATCTTGAATATCCATAAGTCAATCTCAATTGAACACTAAAGAAATTCACAATTAATAACTATTTTATGCTTTTTGGAACAGATCTTTTATAAATCTTTATATTATAGCTTTTAAGATCAAGCCTTGCCATTTTAGTAATTCAATCACAATGTAACAATGATTCAAACAGAATAAAAACTAAATTTTTAAATCAAAATTAATTTTATTTTTGACCCTCTAAAGAGACATAATCAAAAGTAGCTATCCATACATGATTGATTAAAATTTTAAACAGTTGAAAAAAATAAAATTAAGTCACTGAAATTTAACCCCCACCTAGATAAAAGCTTCAAGTCTAAGCAGCGAAATAACCCTCCATACTGAAAGGTCTGAAGCATAATGTGCAACCAACCTACGGTTTGAGAATGTCACACTCTCTCTGTAAAATTTCCACCTTGGGGGAAAGGGATATTTCCTAGAACTGTTAGGGAAAGTCCGAACATAAACTCTCTGTAATCCTCAAAACTGGCCATTAGCATTTCAAACCTGGACCAATTTCTTTACTATTATTACTATTTTACTCTGCAGAGGGTGATAAGTGGCGAGGAGAAACACGAGTGCATTCCCGGAGTATTTTTGGTGACCTTCATATTTCAAGTTGAGGAGAAAGTGGGGGCAGAGATCGGCAGGCGGTCGCTTAAAAATTCAAGGTCTTTTAAGGACCTCATCCTTTTTCCAATGACTTTCAAGGACCTAATTTCAACAAAAATTTTTCAAGGACCGTGGGAACCCTGGTCAAAGTTGCTTTCCTTCGCATGCTTCTCTTTCGCTACTTTTGTGCCCTGCTTTGAATCAAGGCGTTTGTACCAGCTAACATTTTAAAAGTGAAGCTTTTGGCTTTTCTACTATTCAACCTTCAATTTCACAATGGATATTAGTTTTGTACAAGGTGAATCGAATAATTTGCCAAGGATTGATTCTACAATGATGGCAATGTATTTCAAACAAAATTCCGATTTCATGACGGCTGAGATACGAGGAATAAGCACAACGGTAAAATTTCTCCTTTTTTTGTCATATAATCCTCTTCACTGAAACAACATAAAACAAAAAATAAGATGCTGATCTTAGCTAAAAAACCCTGTCATAACTTAGAATCCAAACAGTATCCCATGGTGTGTATACTAATTTGTAGACAGACAAAGTGCTTAAAAAATAATAAAAAGCATGAAAAACAGAACCGATGAAACAAAATTAATTCTAGCTTAACTTCTTTTTAATGTTAACTGAATTCGGCATAAAAAAAAGAAATGAAATCTTTAAACTCCCATTAAAAAAATCCACTGAAAATGAAGAAATAAATTAATTTTGGTGATGCTATTAAATCATCACTATCCCCGTGTGGATGAATCAGCACATATAAAAAAAAGCAGGAAACCACTAAACGCCAGCTATGTTTTCATGTATATGTCTGCGCTCAACTTTTCATGTGGAAAAATAAACTTTTAAAAAATTAAACAAAACCGTGGTTTGAAAAGTATAAAATAATTTTCTTTTTAAAATCAGTGCCAAAATAGAAACAATGTTAAATCTATTTATAAACCTTAATCAAAAATAGAACCTTAAAACTACACATGGCTACCACGTAATCTTTGAATAAGAGCTCATACAGGTACTTATGCATTTAACCTCATCTTATATTTATATCAAAAACAGAACAAATATGAAATTCAAGGCTCTTCTTTACAGTACCTTCCTGATATTGTTATGGGGTATCAATGGTTTCTTAAAATGTTAATTCCATGTAATCAAAAAAGGTAAATAATAGAGGGAAAAAACAAATTAAATTTAACTATTTGCTTTAAAATATCCATTTCTTTTTTCCTGCTAACCTCACCTTATACTTCTTTAACTAACTTTCTGAAGACAAATTTTGATTTTAATACATTCATGGAATGTAAAGGATTTATTTTGCATCAAAAATTAATTCTGCAAATTATTTTGTCGAACTACAAATGAAAACGAATTTCATTATCAAAAAAGTCGTGAATTTAAACCAATTTTTAAGATATACTTATTAATTTTCAATAGTACTGTATTTTTTTTTTTTTTAAATTTAAGAAACATTCGAATATCCATTGAAAAAATTTATGCAAAAAGGTGTTACTTAATACTTTGAATGGCAATGAATGTTGGAATGTTCATCCTTATAGAGCTTGCTGATATAATGTTGATTCGTCAGAAGAAGAAAAATCAGCTGGTTTCCTAGCCGATGGAGTTAAGCCGCACGGTCGAGCATACCTTCTTTCGAAAACGGAAAATAGGAAGGTTTCTTTTCTTTGCGTAAAAGCGGATAATTTCAGAGAGAAAGGAAATTTTTGCGGTGGGAAACGGAAATCCGGAAGAAATAAAACCAGAATTTTGAGAGAAAAAAATACAAAAATGCGGAATTTTTGCAAAATAACAAAAACGCGGAAATTCGCCAAAAAGTGGAAGAATCTCATCCCTGGACTTAAGATTATGGTGCAGTTTCTCCGTTACAGTTACAGACTTGCCAAAAGTTTCACAACAAAAAGATAGAAAAACATTACATTTTTGTTTTTCTTAAGGTTATAAAAATTTTCCAAATTTCTATACTTGGAGAGTAATTGAAAAAAAAACATCAACTTTAGAGACCAAACCATAATCTTCAGGCTGGACAAAGAATTTTACTTGGCATCAATATCAAGTAGTAAAAACAAAAGATATTAAAGTCACTATAACACAATAACAAAATATGGAAATAGGAGAAAAGGAATGAATATAATTTATGAATGTGATTTTCCAATACACAGGAAAATTATGTAAAAAATTGTAGATGCCTTACCCTTTCACAAGTTTTTGCACAGCGTGCCTTGTCAGCAGCTGAAAACAGATCTGCTGATATCACTTCCTCTACTGTCGTCAAAAGTTTCCTTTGACTCCCTTCCTCTGAGCTTTCTGCCACTGTTGTTGGCATTTTGCTTTGGCTCTCCTCTTCAGAACTTTGTCCTACAAGTTTTAAAATGACGTAATTTAAATGACATCAAAATGTTTCAATTGAATAAATTAAAACAGAATTTTTGTATTCATATGACAAAACTTACTTAAATCTGCTGTCACTCCAATTGTATTATGCACTTCCAGTTATAATTTGTTCTGACAATTAACACTTAATATTTAAAAGTTAAAAACCTGGCAAACAACTTTTTAGCTTTCTAAAAAGAATTATACTACAAGCTGCTAATTTACAATATTTACACCAAAGTCATGTAAGTAAACAAAACAGCTCTTGATTTCGTTGTAAACCTTTAAGGTAAATCTAATAAAAAATAGATAAGCATATTTACTACTGTCCCCTCCACAACAAAATATGAAAATTATTCATTGAAAGCTAAAAAAAACTGTAAAATATTTCTGCAAGAAAAAAAAAATACATATCACATAAACATACAACTTATAATGAGTAAAATGGCACTCTTTGTAATTCTGTGTAAAAATTTATTTTTTGGACAGTTAGGACCTAAATAGCATGGAATGACCCATTGACAAATTAATATTTTCTATTAATTTGAACTGAACAAGTTATTACCCCCACTCATATAGTGGACTTAAATGAAAATATGCTTTCACAATACAAGACGAAGGTGAAGGTTACCACTGGACTTCAGATTCATGCACTATTCATTCTGTCATGTTTCACTGAAAGGATGCAACCAAAGAAAAACTGATTTTACTTCTTAGTATCAGATCTTGATTCTGTTCTCAATTTTAAGAAAATCAAATCAGTTACAGGAAGTTTTCAATACAGTGAAACATTGCATAATTCATTCCAGAAGCTTACTTGTTATGCAAAACAACTTTTTCCATGTAAAATACAATAATGTGTCCCATGCCGAAAAAAATATTTAAAAAATTGTATGTATAACATTTATTCAAAGAAAATTATATACAAGATTGTTAAGGAGTGTGAATCATCTTCATCTTTTCTTTTATAGCAGAATCAACCAACAAAGAACGCAATTTCGATTTGTAGAAAACAAAAAAATTTAAATAATTAGTTTGCTATTTATGATAAATATTATAATTAGCAGGATTGCATTCAATGATTCATTTAGAAATTTATCAATTTTTAATAGACTTGTGTTGTTTTTATATGAATACATATCCAATACTTTTTTAACCCTTAACGACCGAAAGGCCCTGCTACGGGGACATTACACTTATGCCGCAGAAAACTAAAGGCCTCAATACGGGGGCATGAAAAGAATTTAGTTTTCATTTCATTTATTTATCATCACTGTAGTTTTCTTTATCAAATACTGCAACTTATTACATCATTAGTTTGCTGATATCATACTTTCAAAAATTATAAAAATTTTCACTTATAAAATTATAAATCAACTAAATAAGGTAAACGCTCCAGTAGTGAGCCGCTTAAGGGCATTTCCTCAATTATCATCTAAACTTTAGAGAAGTTTTGCTAATCTATATTTTTTTATAGTTGTTCAAACTTTTCTAAAATAATCACCTGAAATATCAAAATAATTGTCATATATTTTTTTCAAAATTAAAAAATTAGATCACTCCTATGCACCAGAAGTGGACATAGGAAATTTTTGATATACCATAATTGGGCCACCCAGATTTGTCAAAATCAGATTTGTTAAAGAAAAAAAAAAAATCGTTATCTAGTAATAATAACAATACATTAACATTATAAAAAATACAATAAAAATGGCTTGATATAGATGAAATCTTTTATTTATAGATTCTAGTCGCATGAGATTTACATTTTTTCTCTAACAGCCAATTTTTTATTAAAGGTATATGTTAATTGTCAATCTTTCATTTTAAGCTCTGGTTAGGGCATTATGGATATTAAATCTTGATATTTTATGTTGAATAAATCGTTTTCAACCATTACATTTTTAAGGGATCTTTAAAGTCCTCTAACTTGACTTGTAGGTAAATATTAAACATGAATTTTTTGCAGCACTATAATACACTATAGAAAGTTTACCTGTAAAAATTTCAGATTTTGAAACTGTGCCCAACAAAGATATAAGGTGTCAAAATCTGGATTTTTTTTTGAAATTTTCGGATTTTGAAAGCCCATAGCTCTTAAAAGAAGCAAATCTCAGGTTTAAAATTTTTTGTAGATACAGTACATTAAAGTAGCTACACATCCCCACAAAAGTAATATGGAGAATAGATTTTTTTTGGGAATTATATGCCTTCAAAAACTGAAAATTTGTCATTTTTAAAGTCAAACTTTTAAGCTGACTTATGCTATTTGGGATACAATTATCATTAAATGTATACTGGAGATAAAGGCTGTGTAGTGAATAATAAAATAAATTGGGAAGATAATAGATAAAAAAAGCAATGTTTTAACTCATTATTCTCTATATTACTAATATCTCATACTAAATATAATCTCATATAAACAATACAGTCATGAAAAAAGGGTTAAATAAAAATAATTTTTAAAAATTTCTCCTTCCCAACTATTAATAAAATTAAAAAGGCACAGAGAAACATAATTATCACTTTTAATACATATTTAACTTCCATTGGGCCTTCAAATAATGTTCAGAGTTGCGCAGACAGGTTCTAGAATCTACCACCTTACTAGAATCCAAATTAACCTGATCAGTTTAGGCTTAATTCACTCCAACTACAATAAGACTCCAATACATTTTATCTGCCACATAATAATGATTATATATTTCACTCTCAAGCATACTATATGGGGTCTATTTGACCACACCATTTCTTCATTTTTTACTTGGGATTGTAGGGTCATATTTAACCCTGTGTATGAGCTAACATTTTAGACTCATTTAATGTTATGGATCACAAAAAAACAGTTTCTTATAAGTCAATTAAATATATCTATTAGAGAAATAAGTTATTTAATATACTATATGCATTACATGAATAGATATAAGTCAAAGAAATTATTGCAGATAAAATTTTGGAAAAATGGTGACAATTTTTTTTTTGTAGTTGAAAATCATATATGATGTATCTAAAAACAGAGCGTATATGCACATAAATAAGTTATACAAATTCTTTTTGTTTGTTAGAACAAGCAATTGCTTAACAATTTGAGGTCAAAATGACCCAACACATGTGCCACCATTTCAAAAATTGGTGTGCATGCTTTAAAGGATTAGAATCTTTTATTAAAGTTATAAGAATCTTAGGTTGCATTTAGATTTTTCAGCTGGAAAAAAAATTGATATTTTTATGGAAATATGACGAAATAGTAAAATTTACTAAATTATAAAAATAACGTGATTAAGTTGAAGTTCCCTTTCCCTTTATCAAAACCCCTACAGAAAATACATATCCAATTTCAGAATTGCCCTAAAAATTACAGCAAAATATTTTATAATGGAGAAATTTATTGCATCAAACTAAATGTTACTGTCATGTGCAATTCACAAGTCCCATTTTCGACATCGCTAATTACATTCAATGCTTCCGCGTTAGATATTAATTGCAGTGAAACAATAAATGCAATTAAAAACATACAAAGAGATAGCTGAAATAATGAAAAATCTACCTATAAATGAAATTATAAAGCTAAAACTAAGCAAAAAGCTATTTTAACTATCTTAAGTGCGTTTTATTCTCATCTGACAAAACCCATCAAGATGAAGCAAATAAAATCTTCAGAAAAATGCAAATATTACCTTTAGAAGCTTTTTCCACTTGTCGGTTTTTCGGATCCATATGATAGATTTTTATAAAATGAATAATATACTAGAAATCCAACAAAATCATAAAACACAGGAAAACAGCATTTGAAATATGTTACAGAGTGATGTGTCGTTCTCTCCCGAACGAATCCGAGGATCCGACTCCTCAAAAGGAACGACTCAAATCGATTCATGAATCAAGTGGAGCGAACGGTATTTAAAACCTATCCCACTATAAGCGCCTATGGGAATGTCTTTTACTACGCCAAGTTGATCATTGTGCCCGCTAGGGTTTCCGTGTTTACTTTGATTGGCGCGAAACTGAATTTTTTCTTCATCGTGTTTTGAAAACCTTCCATCTTTATTTACAATTCACTAATAACAAATTATTTTCAACTTTAATTCTAGCTCATATTAAGTACATTAGTAAGTATTTATGTATTTGAATATTTTTCTAACTTACGCATTTTAGATTATTTACTTTAGCAAAGAATTATATACTTATTTCATGTTTAGTTTTAAAAATGCATTCATATTTATTTTATTTAATTACATTCATATTATATTTTAGCATTTGCCATTTAGTTGCCTTTATTTTTAACGGCATTTAACCTCTAATTTACGCCAGTGATAATTTATTTTAAATTAAAATGGATATTTGTTCTTTTCTTAAAACAACTTCTGCCGTTTTATTGAATTAACTATATATTTTTAAATGCATGGAAAACTAAATTTATAGCTCTTTCCGTCTTTCTTTATACAAGCAAAAACTCTTACAATGCATTAAATATATGATGTAAGATTATTGGTAATTTGTTATGACAGTCTTAGAATAATGCTAAAAATTTATAACTATGACTTAATAATTTTCATATATAATGAACAGCTGACATGATGTATTGTAGCATCACATAATGTACATGATATATTGTTTTTATTAAGTCTCATAATTTGTTACTTTTTTAATTTTGCTGTGTATTTTCTGCTGTATATTTCTTTCAATATTCAACTGAGATCATGTAATGTAAAAAAAAATCATTACTTCATACAACTGAAGCTTTGTTTAAAATTGCAATACATGGCTCAATACAGATATTTAAAGGGAACAAATCTCCCATTAAAAATAATAAAGTAGTGTTATTTAATGTTTGGAGATGATTTTGATACTCTTTAGAGCAAGCAGACATTCTTTTTATTACAGTTGTTTACAATGATGGCAGTTAGGAGAGAAAAGAGGAAGCAGTTATCCCACATTTTACTTCTTCATCTATTTAGAAAAAATTAAGTAATTTTTAAAATTTCTATAAAAATTGTCTCATACTTTCATGAAATATTGAGAAAAAATAATAAATTACTTTTATTATTACATGGTCTTGTGTTATATAAGTTCTTATTCCTTTATTTCATATGATTCCATATGTAGCTACAATGTTGAATTGTTTTTATACAATTTTTTGCTTTCAGAACAATAATCTAACAGCCATATACTTAAGAAAATTCACCTTTATGGACTCTAAATTGACTGTATTAAGAATATAATAACTTAGCTATCAGTATCAATAATTCTATAACAGTCTGGGCCAACAAAAAAATGTTTATTTACTTAAAATGTATTAAAAATAAACATATTTTAAATTAATTTTTTATTCTTGTAAAATACTCAAGAATAATTAGTCTACGAGAGCTAACATTATACCTTCAAGGTTCTGTAAATTTAAAGTTGTGCAGATAATACATGACAATTGATAGGTTGAAAAATAAAATTTAAACAATTGGTGAAACAAATTAAATTAATAAGATAAATTTTCAATATTAACCATTTTAAAATGTATGGCTGTTTTGGAAGAAAATATGTTTAAAAACTATAAATTTTAACTGACTTCTATATTTAAGAATAAAATATGTATTTAAAAATTAAAAAAATTAAGGTTGTATATGTTTGCATGTGTGGGGTGGGGGGCTGGACCGTAACAAGAGTTTCTTTCACACGGGGCAAACACCATGTCTCGTGCCCCCCCTAAAAAGACAAATCCTGCTTTTATCACAAATGACTTCTATATTTGCCTCTCTCTGTAATATGTGCCCGAGGAGCATGCCCTGCTTACCTCCATCCTAGTTACGGTCCTGGAGGGGGGTATTTTACAAAACACAATTTTTGACGTGAATTTCTAAAAATCGACTAATATGTATTAAGAGTTGAACATTCTCTATAAGTTTCGAGATTATAAGATATATTTAAATTAAATTTGACTATTATTTTATAGATATTTTCTGTGAGTAATCTGGAATTAAAATGGAAGAGCACGAAAAAGTTTAGATGATTTGCCATCAGATTACAATGATCATATTATATCGTCTAGAGATGAGAAAGTTTTTGGCATCAAAGAAGTGAAAGATAAAGATTCTGCTGAGGTATGAAAATTGTCAAATTCTATTATCGTATTTATGTCATGTAAGCAGAAATTTAATAAATTTAACTCTTTCTTTGTACGCATGGCTAAGTGAATACAGTCTAAGAACTAAAACTACATGGAGAGTTGAACATATCCCAATGCTGTAATAATGAACCTTTTCAATAAAGATTATCATTGTTGTCTTAATACTGACCGAAGAGCAAAAGGAACTAGACCCACAAAACATACTGGATGTCAAGCAAAATTAGAAATTGTAGTGAAAAGGTAAAGACTTTTTTCCTAGAAGTTTTATTATTTCTACATGTCACTAATTTTTAAATGACTCGAAAAAAATATTCTGTCTGACTTCTCTGCTCTTGTGTTCATAAGGGGCCATTCTACATTTATTGTACAAAGATTCTTGATTTCTGATAACTGTTGGATTCAACAAAATAAGGGGGAAAAAAGGAAAACAGCCTCCTGAACAGATGCTTTAAATCAGCATTTCTCAACCTCTGGTACGCGTACCCTAAGGGGTACATGAAATGGCCTCATGGGTGTATGCGGGAAAAATTATGTAATGGTAGGCATTGATAAGTTGATTAAACATAAAAAATTAAAAGTTCCTGTAACAACTGCCATTTCCAATCCAAATTATATTTCATTATTAAAAGTAAAGAAAAAAACCAAAATAATTTCAATTTTGAAAGATATAAGTGTTCTGCAGTACCCGTTGAGCCCCTTGTGAAAGCCCATATAACTGTCGTGGGAGGGGGTCATTAAAAATAAAGTTGTCACACTAATTTTATTACTAATGTACCACTGGTAACAAGAACACACATTTTGTTGTATAAATTCCTTTTTGTTATTAAATTCATTCAGTTTGTGTAGAGGAGAATAAAAACGGATAATTTTAATTATCACTTTAATTTCAAATAGATCTTTACAAATTGAGGTTTGTTCATTCAGCGGACAGTTGGTTGCCACAGGTGACTAGTTTAAAATAGATCTTTACAAATTGATGTTGACATCAGTTTTACACCACATGACTCCATTAACTAGACGACACAGTTGGGTAACATTAGATGGATTCTAGTTTGGAATGTAATGGACTTGCCACATTCATAATTGTTATTTTAAAAATATTAGGAAATTGCTATAAATCTTGAGAATTTTTTGGCCTCAAAATTTTATTTTTTATGTACAAATGTTTTCATCGTGTGAAACAAAGTTGATTTTTTTTTCTCTAAAATAATTTAATGAAATAAAATTAGTAATGTTATAAGGGAATTATCAAACAATTCAATCATAAGTTAAAATTTTAAATATCATTGCATTATTATTATATTATTAAAGCTACTTTTTTTATTCCCTGCAAGCTGCTTAACCTTTTTAGAATTTAAACTAGAATAATTTAGAATTTAAACATTGTAGATAAGTTATAATGAATGCCTACTGTTAAGTGTAATGTTGCATAACATATATTGTGGATTTTAATTTGATATTTAATTTTTTTTTTTTAATCTGACAAAAGCATAAAAAATTTCAATTTAGTTCATTTGAAAAGAATTTTTTTTTTTTTCATATCTTGGAGTGCAATTTTTCCCTGATTGGAATGTAAATCGGTCGGTATTCCACAATCTGTGACATCAAAAATCATAATTTCCAGTATAAATATTGAAAATCTAAGACATCATGGCATGCAGAATACTGACCGATTCATATTTCCAATCAAGGAGAGAATTGTGCTCATGATTCTTGGAAAAACCTTGCATTTAGAGGCAATTGTAATGCATAAATGAAATCCGTATTTTTAAATATATTTGCTGATTTATTTTATCTTTGATTTCAGATTCATAAAAAAAATCGAAAAACCTGACATGATGTCAAAACCCCATTCTTGCTTAGTTAAAATAAAAAATGGACATAATCATGTTGTAAACTCTGTTGCAACATTAAAGTACAGAGATTTGTGCCCTGAAATAAGGCAAAAATTTGTTGATTCATTCCATTTGTGGACATAACCCAGCTTCTGCTTTAAAATGGCATAAGACTGATTTAATGATTGAGAAGGGAGGAGATTATTACCAAGCAGCAGCAGATGGCATATTGATGCCCAGTTATTCTGTTGTTTCCAAGCTCTTCGAAAAAGAATTTTCAAGAACTTATGGATCAATTTCTGGCGATGGAATGATTGAAAATGTAAAGATTCTTCTTCAGGATTATGTAGCAAATAAAGGAGAGAAAGCAAAATTCCAATACACAGCTGATGGTGAACATTATTTTGTGATTCCATGCACACCAATGATTTTACAGACTCACGAACGAATTGTTCAAGTTGTAATGATTGATGCATCGGGAGGAGTAGATAAACAGCGGCACAGAATTTATTTCTTTGTTACACCATGTGTTGCTGATGCATTGCCATTGGTTATTATTATAACAGATTCTGAGAAAGAAAGTGTTTTTGTAGAAGCCCTTCAGTATTTCAAAGAATTGTTACAATCATCAGTCTTTTATTCTCAGCAATATCCTCAGATCTTTTTAATGGACAATGATTTAAAAGAAATATCTGCAATTAACAAAATATACTCTTAAGAATATTCAATTATTAACAGACTCTTAAGAATATTCAATTATTAACAAAATAAGAACACATTTAAATTCATTACAATTCACTGATCTATTTTTTTGCTTGTGGTGAAAACACTATAAATATATATATTTCCATAATAAAATGATTCACTTACTATCAATTGTTCTGTGTAATTTGATTTATTGAGATAAAGATGAGGGGCTAATGTGTTATCATAAAAAAGGCTACAAAACATAAATCACTATGCAATTTACTATTATTAATAATAAAAATGTTAACTTTTCTAAAATCAAATTCACAACTGTATTTGCTTTTTCACCAATCTTCAAATTTTCTAAACTGCCTGGCGAAGTTTGTAGTACTAAGCCATAGGGGTCAGGACTGTAGCCAGAAGGAAAGTTTGAGGGGGGGAGGGGGCTTAGAATCTCTTTTCATGTTGTTTTAGGTGCAGTTTCATCATAACATAGAAGAAAATATGTACTACGTATATGTAACATTTAATTTTAATAGATTCCATTTTATTTTGATTATAGTCGACACTTCCTCTAATGAAAAACGTTTAGTGTTGGTGAGTTTATTAGACAAAATGCATGAGGTGTATCTGCCATGGGTGGGGGACTTTTTAAAAAGATTTTTGGAAAACAAAAGGATAAATTATGAGATGATATGAACTATTGTATAACATTTTTGAAATCAAGACAAAATGTTGCTGCAATGTTCTAGTTCAGGGAAAATTTTAGGCTGGTGTAATTTTTCAAAAGCATTTTTACAGTAAATTAAAATTTTTTTGTATAAAATATGTAGATACAAAAGAAATATAAAGTATATGAGGATGCGAAAGTACTGTTGTTGAATACAAAAGATGTATTACCGCATACTCTTAACAAAAGAAGAAAACTGATCTTGCAAAAAGTATAATTTTTAGATGAGTTATGGCAAATATTTTCCAGAGTGAATTGGTATTGTGTCTTCCACCTTTTAGGTGCCCCCTGCAATTAAATGGTATATAGAATTGTTATGTAGCGGAGAACACCTAAAGAAATGCTGTAAAAAAACAATCGCAGACATATAAGTATTTTTATACATAATCATTTCAAACAAGAAAAGCTGTAAATCTTTTATGCTTCATTTTATTATATAAATTTGTTAATAATTCACCATTATTATTTCAAATTACTATTTTTATAACTGTTAACACTGCATCTAAATGTCAATGCTCTCGTGCATACAGATGAAGGTAAGCAACAGAAATTTAACACTATTTTGTTTCACATGTAAGCTATTCACACTTAATTGCTTTTATTTATAAAAGATATTTTTTACTTTTGGAAGAATTGATTTGTATTGAGACAAAAACTGCATCTCAACAAATAACAGTTGCGAATCTTTTTTTTAAAAGAGCAAAAACTTAATTGTGACTAATTTTGCAGGCAAATTAAACATCCTCCTTCATCAAGCAGAAATTAAAAATTAAGTAAAAGCAAAACAAGTAGTTGAACCAGCAAAGGTGCTTTCAAAAGCATATGCCTTTGGTAGTTCAACTGTTTGCTCTGCTTTTAATTTTTGCCTGATGAAGGGTACTACTTTTGACATATCAGTTGTTTTTCGATTTTTCATAGTCATAGCTTATGAAAATTCAGTATTATTTGTTTCTCTAAGTTATTTTATTCACAAATCAAAAGTGTGGAAGCTAGAATGATCAATTTTATCATTAAAATAAAAAATATACTACCATTCACATATTTATCAATTTATAAGTTATATATTTTAATTCATTTGTTTTCCAATGTGGGTCCCATGCCCCACAGGGGGGGCAATTTGAAAATGAGCTCAACTGGAGTTGCGTATATGTTACATAGGAGAAAAAATTGTGTATATGTTATATGGAGGCATCAGAATTTTAGGAAGGCTTAGGTAGAGCATGGCAAAAAAAAAAAAAGAGTTGGGAAACACTGTTTTAATTACTAAGTATTTTGCAACAGAAAATATATATTTTCATTTCTAATTACAGAAATATACAGATATAAATATCTGATATCCTTGGTGCTTAAAAATAGCTTTAACTAATTAATTTTAGATTTATTCCAGGGGTGATTCTGCTCCAAAATTGCTGCATTCTTAAAATTGAATAATGCCAAGAAATTTTCTAGAAGTACTTAACAAAAAGTATATTTTGCACTTTATAATTGTTCAAAAACTTTGAATTTCTCAGAGAAAACATTTCAATGCTATAGTCAGATTTAATTCTGAAATTATAGTACATACATATCACCAATTGAAATAATTTTAGCACAATGCTATTCCAATTGACAGACATTGATAACTACTAGGGTATATAATTAAATGTGCTTCTTGACAAAGTATTTAATTGTACACTCCTATTTCTTATGTTTGTCTCCTCATTTTGCTGCCAACTGTGTTCTGTGTACTCTATTTCATAAGTTGCATGTTTCTCATTATTATGATATATATATATATAAACATGGGCACCCATAAGGGGGGCAAAGAGAGGCACTTGCCCCCCCCCCCCCCATTTGGATATCCAAGGTCACATTTTTTGTCTCTGATCGCTCTAAATTAGCATGAAAACTGACAGTTTTGTTCATCCCCCCTGGAAAATTTGTTATGGGTACCCATGTATATAAGAGGGAAGGGGTAGGTGTGTAAAAGATTGTTGAATTTCATTTGTGTGCAAAACTAGAATATATGAATATCAATAGGAAATCTATTATAATATTTAATTCAAAACTGTCCAAAGATTCTTGAAAATATATATATATATAAAGTAAAGGGGTTAAAAATTAACAACCCGTCTACAAAAAAATTAAAATTTTGTTTTTTGTACTTTTCAGAAAACTTATATAATCTGCAAAAGATTTGTTGTGGAGTTCAGAAAATATTTCTCGATGTAGAATCACCCCTGCTTTATTCATAAACTACGCAATTTTTTAAAAGCTCATATTTTATATTTTTGCTTCGCTTGTAACATGAGCGCCTATACCGAGAGGGGGGCAAAAGGAGCACTTGCCCCTCTGGACATTGAAGGTCACATTTTGACACATTGCACTAGAGTAGCGTTAAAAATTACTATTTTTATGATTTTTTCAACCCCCTCGGAAAAATTTCAGGTGCATTTGAATACTTTTATCCCCTATACCAGCAGGAACATTTCAAATGGACGTCCATGGCTTGTAATACAATTTTATCAATAAAAGTCTTCATCAAAGTAATATATATATCTCAAATGTGTTTTAAAATGCTTACGACGATTTTCAAACTATATATTTATTATCAAATGGACGTTTATAGATAATTTATTTGGAATTCATCAATGGCATTCAAGAAGGAATTCATTCGACTTTAAGTCACACACACACAAAAAAAAACTACAAAGTAAAAATGTTTACTTCCTTATAACAGATTGCATCTCTATCGCGTCGTCGAAATATTAACACTTTTAAGCATTTCTCGCCAAAAAAGAGAAATATCGCCAAATATTGGCATCGAAAACACTTCTCATAGGAGTCTATAGTGGGATTGGTTTTTATGCATTCGGTTCCGTGGTTCCGAATCTACGAAAAGAACGAATTCGATACATCACAATGTCGAGTCAAGTTGAAGAGTGTTTATACTGGCTTATGCTGCTGGAAAATTCCTTTGCCTGTGATCCTTTAATTTAAATCGTTATCTTAAAAGAGATTGGTACTTTGAAAAAAATTGAAGGACAAAAAATTCCTCAGATGACACTGTTCACAGAAAAACGCGAGAAGTTGAAGTAAATCTTGTTTAGGGTTTCTGTTTGTGCAGAAGGTGAAGTTACTTTTCGTAGGACATTATTCCTGCTTTGGGGATAAGGGGCTGTCCATAAATGATGTCACACTTTTTTCAATATTTTTGACCCCTCCCCCCCTTTGTCACACTTTACCATACCCCCTGCCCCCCCCCCCCTTGTCACGCTAGAGTACATAAACTTGCAGTTCAGAAACAAAGCAGTACGTTATAGATCATATATATCAAATTTTATTTTTAAATTTTAACTACGTGTTTTAATGACATTTGTGAGCATAACAATAATAATGATTATAAGTGTACTTATTTTGTTTGAAATAAAATTAAGGTTTACAACAAAAAACTTAATTATTATACAATAGTAATAAAATATTAATATAAAAGAACAATTGAAAACAGTAGTATTTTGGAATTTGATATATTTTGCTTTAAATCTTATCTTTACTTTATGAACACAAAATACTCTTAAACAGATTGAATTAAAAAAACGCCTCAATTAGATCGACCTGTTTGTGCCACTACCAGTTCTACGACTCACCCAGATGGGGCGAAGTATCTTTTGTTGGACATTTCAAGGGTGTGACAGGGGAAGGTTTTCTTCTATTGGTGAAGAATTTTTGCTGCTAACGTATTCTCAGAACCTATCCTGAATGAATTTTTCGAAGAAAGGAATGTAAGAGAGAAAAAGATCACACGAAAGTTGTTTTAGCCCCGATTAAAAAATACCCCCAAATTCTGGTAATTTCAAAATTTAATCTGCTGATTTTAAATGTTTTTATTTTAACCAAAATGTGTGATGTCACACTTCTTGTTACCCCCTCCAAGCGTGACATCATTTGTGGACGGCCCCTAACCTGTGTTGCTAAAAATCCCTTCGAACCATTCAAATCGAGAATGCTTTTTGCATGGCGATATTTTTAGGCTAGCATTCTTTCTGTTCTGAAGTAAAAATCCTTACACACACGGAATACAACCAAGCCCAGAGCATTATCATGCATGCCCAATCATTATCGAAGTTAGAGATACGAATTTCTTTTTTTTTTTTATAAAAAATCATTCTATACTAATAATTTTTTTACAGTGGTGGTTAATCGGGGACAACCTCTCCCCACACATTTCCCTGGAAAATATTATTTTAGCTATTATTAATGTTATATAATAATACTAAAAATAATAAATATTTTTTTTTATTATATTAATAGCTGCCAAAAACTAGGAATTGTATAAAAATGTTCAGGAAAGCTTGCAAGTACTCCTGGGTACTTTAAGGTGTCAATAAATTTTTTGCTCCCCCACTTTTTCCACTTAATTGCCGCCACAGATTTTTTTATAATTCTACTTATCCGACATCGCCATTCCCATTTATGTCGAATAACTGATAATAATTTCTGCTCTAGAGTATTCACCTATGAAGGAAAGAATATCTGGCTAACACTGTAATTCTAAATAAACATGTGCTTTGAAGAAACAAATTTAAAATTGGCTCAAAATGAAGGTTTGGTATTATTTAAAAGGACAAAATA
>BGPR01011702.1:0-11154 GCA_013235015.1 Araneus ventricosus | reverse complement strand
CACGAAGGCTATTTTGGGATGGACCTCGTCATTTTGAACCTTGGTCAGATGACAAGGACGACGCCTGAGCTAGCGCACCCCTTTCCAAGCTTCTGCACCACACCAGATGGAGGACTTTTCGCCCCCCTGCATATGACTTGGCATGTAACAGGTCCAATACATGAAGGATCTTCAGTGGAATCAGGTTTCGAACCTGAAACCCTTCGGCCCTAAAACCAAAACCTTTCCACTAGGCTACCGTGACCTCTTTAAAAGATTCGCACTTTTCGTCTTTTGTCGTTAAATGCCGATATGTGAAAGAAAGACTGATAGTGGATGAGCGATTTCACTATGTATCCACAAAAATCTAAGGTGCCAAACTACAAATAATGTTACTGATAAAATGTTTTTTTACCTGGAATTATTTCACTATTATTTTCTGGTTTAAGTATCCTATCTTACTTGTAACGGAAGAGCAGCATATTGGAAGATTGGCAAAAGATGCAGCTACTCCACTGGATATTAAAATTATTAGTTTCTGAATAGTTGGTAGTACACAGACCTGAAAATTATGACGTCATGAAATTTCTAGAGTGAGGATGATTCGGAAAGTAAGAAGGGCAACTGTGACCCCATCTCAAAAATTCTGAAAACTATCGTGATGTAAAAATCTGACCTAATATCGAATAATTGTAGATTGGTAATTTGATACACTAACACAGTGGTGTAGTCGCAAAATAAGCAGTGCCAAAACAATCTAACATGGGTGACAAAAAACATGCTGTTTTAAAACAATTTCAAAATTTTTTTCTTATGAAATAAAGCAGTGCCGGAATGCCGTTTTGGCTCAACTACACCCCTGCACTTACACATACATTAAAAAAAAATATCACTAATTTACTTCAACCAGAATTATGGACAATTCATTGATTTTGATATAATCTAAAATTATTACACCATCTTAAGAATATATTTGTTCTATATCAAAATTTGAGAGATAGTTAACCTAAGAATATTCTGAAATTACGAATTTGAGAGGGTAAAAAATCCTGAACGTAATAATCCCTTGAAGAAAGCTTTGTTTGCACAAGTGTGAGAAATTAGGTGTGGATAGCAATGCATTCCTAAGGCACTGTGTACAGATGTTCATTAGGTGCTGATGAGTGAAATTTGAAGGTTGTGTTGCAGTCAATTGAAGGTTTCAATAATCAATTGATGCAATTCATTGCAATCTGTGTAATTACAGATTCAGATGAACCATCTAAAAATAGGCATAGATGCATGCAGAGTTCTGGTGTGGAGACGATACTCATCTCCAGATACAAAGATAAATTTTACAGCAGTTCCGTTGAGATAGCTTTGATGATTACCCTCATAGCCGAGATTTGGCACCATGCGACTACTACCTATCCAGGCATAAGAAACAGCAGCTTGCATTGAGGTGCTTAGACAATGGGCTCAGCTATATTGCTACAGATTAGCTTTACTCCCTAGTGACAATTTTTCTTTTTGAAGAAGGAATTTTAAAATTTTATGACAAGTACTTCAATTTCAGGATTGATTATTTCGAAAAATACTGTACTGCTTGTAGTCTTCTAAAGGGTATAATAAAAGTTTTGTGTGCAAGTGTGTCTGACACTAATCACCAGACAGAACTTACTTCCTTAATGGCTTTTGGACATTCTTAAACTACACTTTTCTCACTAAGGTACATTAAAACTGCTGACAAAATTCATCAAAATCATTTGTATAAAAATTTTATTTAACTTTTGATTCACAAATGTTAACATTTCAGGTTTCCACACACAAGTATAAAAATATTTTAAAATAAGGGGTGGCAACTACAGAAAACACAGACAAAAGAGATGATTTTTCTCTCAAATATATTAAACTACTCACGACTCAAATTTCAGGAAACACTTAAGAACAAACACCTGCGGAATTAGCTACACTATAACATCTAAGGATAAATATTTGTACTGACATAAGCAAATACACACAGTGCCACCCCTACACATTAAATCAATGACCTTTTCAAAGTGCTGCACTGGTTACATATTATTTATAAATTTTCAGAGAAACAAAATGAAAGGTAGGCTAGTCTATAAAATTCAGGAATGTAGCATTTCAAAATATGTTATAAAACATATTACACTAGAAAACAAATTTAGGAATTACTACTTTAATTAAACACAGGTTTGTAAATCAGCATTGTGAAATATCAACATCAAACATTGATATCTGCTGACAGTCGCTTGATATTTTTCAGCTCGAGATGAAACCAACTACTTCTACTTTCTATATACCTAATTCTATTAATTATTTTTAAATATGCTATCCATATATGTTTATAAGAGCTTATTTGCGTGAGTGTATGTTTGTTTTTGTCTTTGTTATACATGCCCAGACCATTTGACATATTGGAACCAAATTTGGTATAATCATGGATTAGCTGAAGTGGCAGCTAACATGTGTTTGGATATATCTTTCTTCTATCCTCTCTCTGAAAATTTTTTTCCCATTATTACGAGCACTGTACGAGGCAAAATATTATGCTTCTGCTCTTTTATTTATTAGTACATGCATTTCTTCTTCTTTTGATGTTTTATTTTGCAAGCATATTTTTGGCAACATTTTAAAAGTTGTACTAGTTTTGTTCGATAAACTGCAAAAAAGAAATGTTCTTTTTCCAAATTTCTTGCATTTTCATTCAACAAGAAAGGACTCAAAGGATATTTATGTTTGTTGGGGGAAGATAGTGACAATATTTGTAGAAAAAGGAACAGAGGAGGGCATATGAAAAAATTTATATCCCAAACAGCATCAGGTCATCAGCTAGTTATAAGTAAAATGATTGCTGCTTTAAGCAGCAGACTTTTCTTACACGACTTCAGATAGTCAAAACTTCTAAACTGCATTTAAGTGGGAATCCACCACTTGTTGGTTGCATGTTCAAATCACGTAAAGGTCTTGTAATCTATAGTCATAAATTCTATCTTTAAATAAAGAATTGAGTGACTGCTGACAAACAAGCATCTTTTGATTGGACTCGAGAACACGTGCAGCTGCCAAGCTCGAATTTTTTCTAAACCATGTTAAATCTAATTTGAAGAGTTATTGCTCAGAACTTGAAGGTTGGCAAAAGCATCGACAGCTTGATGATGAGACTGCTTCTTGACTCATGTTTGATATTACTATTTCACAAGCTGCCACAGTAGGGGAGACTTGATCCCTAGGTCTAAAACCAGAGACAAAATGCAATTAAGTCTCTGAAACTAGCAACACTAAAAAAGTGATTCCTTATCAACAGATCTGACAACAGAATTTCATTCAGCCATTTTTATTTTTGTTGTAAGAAAGGAATCTCTGATTTCTTATAGTCAAACTTCTTTTGGAGTAGGTAGTTTATGTTTCTTATTTTTTGCTAAATATAACTAAATTACTTAAGTTTATTGATATAATATACTAACATTCTTTACTGCTTAAATGTTGTTATTTACATCCAATACAGTTTCTTTACTTTTGATTTAACAATTCTTTTTCCAACACATGCACATTAGGGACACTTGATCCCCATTGTATGGGAAGACATGATTCTGGGATCAAGTGTCCCCAAAGTTAAATTAATATTGACAATTTTATTAACCCCCCTACTGGCCATTGTGATTTTCAAGTCACATTTAGATAATATCAATATTATTTAGAATATGGTTACCTTGATTTTGGATGGTTGACATAGGTAGAAAGTTAATATGTGGCTGCACATGATGGTTAGCAAGAACATGGTGACGGTTTCACGGAAAGAGAAAATTAGTCATTACATAGAAAAAATTGAAAAGAAGATTTCATCATCTGAATGCAAAATAAATTTTCTAAGAAAAAAAGGACTTCATTCCAACCAATTTATTTATCCAGAAAATAGTGACATTAGTGTTGTGGACAATGACGACATTGTCAAAAAACTAATTAAACCAGCCATGCTTGATGGAACTCTTTGAACTGCAAGAATTTTAACATTTATTTTTGATTTTTAAAGCTTTGAAAATGTTATTTGATTATTAATTTCAGCAATAACAATCATTCATATGGGAAACAGTGATTTTCAATAATGTAGAATGTGTAATAATATAATAATGTGTTTTTCTCCCCTTTGACATGTTAGTCAACAATAAATTTGATTTCGACTACTTAATTTGAATCATTTCAATTCATCTATTTCAAGGATCAAGCCTCCCTGCAATTGGGGAGACATGATCCCTTTTTGAATTGTTGGAAAACAATTTATCTTTATTTTAAAAATGGTTTTTCAAAAATAAAAAAAAAATACTACAACAAAAAAGACAAATAAGCCTTTAATAATGACTGAAAACATTTTTTAAAAATTTTGTTTTTTCCAAAATAAAAATTAAAAACCGAAAAAGGGATTAAGTCTCCCCTATAATTTTAAAATTGGGCTTCAAATTTTGAAACGGGCAAGTCTATGCTGGATACAAATTTGATCATCATTTAAAATTATACTCAATTTAGGCTTAAATTATCCAAGACAACATTCTCACTTCGGGCAGAATGCTTCTGCAACAAAAACAGTATGATATTCATTTAGAATTTATATATCACAGCAAGTAGTGCGACATAGTAAATAATTAGAGGTTATAAAATAAATGCATTTTAAAGTAATGCATCATAAGTAATCAAAATGAATGTTCGTAAATACAAGTAAAATTACAGACAAAATAAATATTTAATTATAAACACTTAAAAAGGGAAGAGTCAGAATATATCAAAGCATATATATTAGGAAAGGTACAGACAATGAAAAAAAACTACCTGTTACAAACTTAGACAAATGCATGTTTGCACAAACAAAGAAAATACATTTTTGCTTGCAAAAACCAGTTCTGGGTATTAGATGGCAAGTAATTTATCATAATAATTGTAAAAAAAGTGACTATAGGATGCCAGAACTGAAAAAAACATGACCACATTATTTCTTTCAACAAGCAACCGAATCAACTAGCATCTTTTTAAATTTTCATTGCAATTTATATTGTACGCAATAAATATTTATACTTTTACGGTTTACAAATACAGATTGAAGTGACATTCCAGTATACAAGAACACATTACTTACCTAATTCAAGTAATTGTGTTTTAATTTTCTCCCCCTCATGTTTACCTATAGTGTATTTTATCCCTTTTAAATTCCCTACTAGTTAATCAAAAAGATTGAAAATAGATTAAGGTTTAAACGATTTTAGCATACAGCATTACTTAATAATAATGATTTAAACATAATTAACAAAGATGCAAAAATAATTCTATTAGGTAAGTAACCACAATGGTAAGTCGCAAAAAGCTTAAAATTTCACAACTGTATATATGAATAATTCAAAGCAGAAATCGAAATGTGTGCAGACAAGTGCTGGTTAAATTTTAACAAGTGAAGATTAATAAAAAGGTTAAAAGTTGAAAGAGAAAATACCAATATAATTTCCTTGCAGAAGTATCTGGAAATGATATTAGAGAAAATACAGCTGTGAGACAAAGTCTAATAGTAGGTGCCCGAGTAAAAGCATTTTATTTGAGGGAAAAAAGCAAACCAAAATTCAATGGCAAAACTATGGCTGAAGGAGATACCTATAAAAAGAAATATTTGAAAAATTTAAGATTGACAACTTTCATTTTTCTGGATGTAGATGACCTAGATTATATCAAAGATGATCTAATAATAAAAATTTAAAATGAGACATAATTTAATAACAGAGGTTATTAATTTCATGACAAATATACAGAATCATATGCTGGATGAAAAATTCCTACTTTATTTGTTGCCAAATTTACTGTCTAATTTGAGCCTTTTTAAATAAATTAATAATTTAAAAAAAATCTGACTTTCACTGTTATTATATCACTGTACTGCAACAAATAATTTACTTTTTTTAACATTTGCTACTGTATCAGATTTGCATACCCATTTTACCCCACAGTATACCCATTTTCACCTGTGTGGGATAAAATGGGTATATAAAACATGTGGTTAAAAACTATCTCCCAAGAAACATACAGATATCAAATTACTAATGAAACTTACTTAATTTTATTCTTAAGATGTGTAATGTATAGAAAAAACAAAAAAAGATTTTAAAAAGTAATATTTTGATAATACTTTTTAAGTAAAAAGCTAAAAGTAGGGTATTTGGTACCCATTTTACCCCGCCTCACCCTAAATAATTAAACTTTGGTTTCATAAAAAAAAGTGTCCCTGTAAGCTAAATTTATTTGCACCTTAACATTGAACAGCACATTTCATGACGCGTTACACAATCATATATGTGCAGGATACAACCAGTCAGAAGCCATTTTTTGATTATATTCTGTAGGAAGCTACTGGTCTAATTCTTGAACAAAAATTGGCACAACTCTTTCCTTGGAATTATTTCCTGCAGGCAACGACTGCTCAGAGCTTTTACCAGGAGCAAGCCACTCGCTTTCGGGATTCTTCTCCAAATATTTCGTGAAGGAAGAGTGGAAAGATACAGTTGGATTGCTACCCTGACTTTCATCCTTGGAACCACCGAGACACTTGTTGGAAGACTCCTGGCCTGTCTGCTTATTAAAAGACGGATTTTCTTTCATCTCAGTATTACTGCCAGAGGACACTGCACTACTAAATGAACTCTCTTGGGATTCACTTTCACCATTACCAGAACTTTCAGATCTTGCACTATTTCTTGGTGAAAGGGAATGTTTCCTGCCTTCCTTTTTTTGTGAGAGAGAAGCAAAACATGAAGGCTTTCCACCAAACTTGAATCCATTTTTAGGTGGCAAAGGAGGAGAGAACAATAATTCAGAAGGAATACTTTCAGTTTCATCCCTGCTAATGATCTCAAAGCCATCTTCATCCTACAATAAAAAGGGAAAAAAATTATGAAAATCTCACAGTAAATTGTTTCTGATGATACAATTTAGAAAAATGAATCATTTGAATGTAATTTCACCAGAGGAATGGTGATTCTGAGGGATGGCGGTTATTGCTAAAACAAATGGTTTTAGCAATAACAAGGTTTTGTCAACTCCGGTTTAACCGGGTGGTTAAAACCTCTCAAAATAACCAGTTTTTGAAATACCAGTTTTGGATTTTTTTAAAAAAGAAAACATTTGTAGACAAAATTTTTTATTAATAATAATTATACATCAAGCAAGTATTAATACAATAAGTAATATTGATAAATAAGTTATTAATGTAATAAGTAATGATTATGAATAATTAATACAATACATAATAATAATAATAAATGAGTAATTTATACAATAAGTAAGTATTGTAGACAAAACTTTAATAATTGTATCAAGTATTGTATACAAATAAAAAAAAAAATAGAGACGTAAATAATCGTATTTTATGTTATTTGCATCTATATGTACAAAAATATAAAAAATAACTATGTCTAAATTTTTATAAATTCCCTCAGTCCTATTAATCATACTTATTAAAATATTTTTGGCACACTAAAATTAAAAAAAAAAAAATTCCACTCTTCTGTGACCAAAACTAATCCAGTTATGAAAGCTTGACTATGACTATTTTGGGCCATTTCAATGTCCGACTCGAGGAAGCGGTGGCTGTGGATTGACCTAAGATGATGAAGTTCAAAACTTCATAATTCGAACTTAAAATCGAGCCTATATTTGATAGCTGATTTTGCAGTGTTTTTTTAACAGGTTATTGGATTTACAATAAATAACAGGTTAAAACCAGGACAAAAAAACGGTAGGTTCCCCCCGACCTCCTATTTGTGAGCAGCCTCTACAGAACTATTCCCCCACCTTTCCCAGTGTTTCAACTTAATCACCAACATACATTACCACTGCACACAGTATTTAAATCCTTCATTAATCTAATGCAAGTTGGTTTGTTAAGTTTAGCTACATTAACGTCCCATTTTGAAGCAGTACAAGGGCTATTTTGGGAAGGACCTCATCGTTTTGAACCACAGTCAGATGATGAGACCGACACCTGAGCTAGTACTCCTCTCCAAACTTCCACACCACACCAGCAGGAGGACATTTTACCACTACATATGATTGAACATGCAACTGACTCACACACACGGTGGATCTCCAGTGGAATCGAGTTTCACCACTTAAAAGGTTATTTTTCCTGTCATATTGTGTCCAAAAATAAACACATTTTTTATAAGCAATTTTACATTCATATTGATTTTATAAATTCAAATTAACTTGGTCAAACAGTTACAAGTATTCATTTATTAAGTTTTGATAATTTTTAATTGCAGGGAAAAAAAGGATCAATAATTGGTTTACCTAACTACCTAAAAAACTGGTTTACACTGTTTTCTATCAGCATTAATTAGACTGCTAGAGCCATTTACTACATGAAACATTGCAAAAGAAGAGGTTCAAAGAGGAGCCAGGAAGAATCAGTGGACTGAAGCCAAGCCAAATGACCTGCAAAAGTGGCATTGGGCAAATAAGGAGAGTCCCCTTTTCAGAAGCGAATCATATTTGACAGCAAAGGCTATTGAATGTTTAAAGCTGGAAGTCCCATCTAAGGCAGAGCCTTACCACTTAGGACCAGTGGCCCATTTTCTTTAGAAGTCCCCTTTTAGCACTCAGCCTTAACAAAACAGCACTTTTCTTGAAAAAATTTTTTTTAGAGGGGAGGGATGCTCCTTCTTGACGGACTGCAAATTTAATGCTCAGTTCACAATTCCTCCTGCTGCTCAGTGCGGTAATAATGGTGCTTTTACTTTCTCATGACAAAGAGAAAGTTGTAAGTTATAAAAATGACTATAGAGATTTTACTGAGAGAATCTCGATAGCTTGGATAGTAAGTCCAACAAATATGATTTTGTAGAATTACATTTATTAAAAGTCTTGTCTGTTGGACATTGAAAATCATAAGTAGGTTTGGTAGTTGGATGAGGAATTTGAGGTGCGGTCTTTACATCAAATCTGTAATTCTATCAAATTTTGAACCAAAGATCTGTCCACAGAATCTCTGCCTGTAAGTGTCCATGTAGACATGACTAAAGACTCAAGTTTTTGATGGATGGAATTTGGTAATATTGGCACTGTACGGAAGACTAGAGAAATGGGTTACAAAATTTGGCCATATCACTTTGGACAATGAGGAATACCGACACCTCTAGCAAACGATTTTCTGGAAGCTTTAATTAAATTTTTAATTAATTAAAATTGAGCAAAATTTTACTGTTTTTTTTGAATGTACTTCAGAAACAATTGTTGGCAACAATTTTTTACACAGTTATCCGAAATGCAAAAGATTATCTTTTCCAGTGATATCAATAGCTTAGTTATACACACTTTCTCCTGAATTTTTGACAGATTTTTTAAAATATATATTTTTGCATAATTTGTAAATTAATTTCAGTATTGAATAAAATTAATTAATTTAGATATTAATTAAAAAAATTAGCAATTAAAATTAACTTAAATTGCTGGAAACAATTCTTTCATTTAGAGCTTTTTTTATCTTTTTGAGAAAACTAAGGAATGAAAGAGATATGTTTATTATTGGTATTCTTTGTGAAAGTCGTAGTGGATTTTATTTTGTGTAATCAGTAAATGATGTATCCTCTAAGACAATGCGTTTATTAAAATACAATGGACCCCACTTGTAGTGATCACTTTGGGTCTAAGCCAAGATGATCATTATATCGGAATGACCAGGACATCCAAAATGACTTAAAAATAATACAAATCCATAGGTATACAAAGATAGCAGAAAAAACGGACCACCTTACATTGTTGGTATGTATTCTTTCAGTTTAATTAAGGAAAAGAAAATCAATACATTGTACAGAGTTGGAAAAAAATGCATACACATCTAATTTTGTACGCTTTCTGAAACAGTTATTGAGAGTAACCTGTTTTTTAATTTTAACGTAGGATTACATTCCTCCCATTGAGGTCTCGGGAAGGAATTTGATTCACACGCCAAAACGCCACAAAACTTGGTATAGGAGATCCTCTATATCTCGGTAGCTAGATATGTTAAAAACATAACTAATGTCTTATTTTAGAGATAAAGGGTAACAACAGAAGTTACAAAAAAAAAAAAAAAAAAAAAAAAAATCGGAATTGTAGTTTAGTGACTACTGAATCGCAAAGTTGGGCAAAAATACGCATGAATTGGTGATGCGATCCTCTATATCTCGGTTACTACATATGTTAAAAACATAACTAATGTCTTATTTTAGAGATAAAGGATAACAACAGAAGTTACAAAAAAAATTTACGAGAAACAAAAGAGTGATGCGAGTAAAGTAGACGAGTGTTTGAAAAGACAGCCTCCCATCATTTTTTAAAATTTTAGTTTTTAAGCATTCAATCATAGGATAAACTATTCATAATGTTCGAAATCGGAGTGATTTTCTTGAAGCACGTAGGGCTTGCAGAGTTTCTCTTCTGCCTCTCTTCCTTGTCCTCACTTTCTGTGCCGTCATCTCATTGAAACTGATCAATACAAGATTAAATCATTTATTGAGTAAGAAGGGAAAAGTTATAAGAGAAGCAATTCTACCAATTGAGAAGGACGAGCCATCACTTGAGGAAACAGATCTATTAGGTGTTGCATGTCAGGGTCCTTGGTTATTTCCTCATTCTTTTCATCCTCTTTTCGTTTAAGGCAAGCAACCTTAGGGTTTGGGTTTCTTTCTAGAATGGAAGAAAAAAAAATATTAGTAGTACACAAATTAATGAAAAAATGTCACTAATATGAAATCATACACCTTTGAGATCAATCTAAAATATATTGTTTTCCACTATCAATATACTATGGTTATTACGACAGAAATGATAATACCACAAAGTAGATTATAAGCTCAATCACCTCCTGGAAATGCTTATCACTTCTAACACCAAGCCCCAAAGAGTGAACCTTTCACTTGATCCCTTAGGTGGTTTTGCTACCAATGTAACTGATATACTGTGGACCACAGTGCAACACCATAACATTATTTTCAGTAATTATCTAGACCATCTAACCTCAATCCAGCATTGACATTACAAGTTAAAATAAATATTTTTGACTTTTTGTTTCATGTTTTATATTAACATGAACTTTCATGAACAAATACCTTGAAAAAAAAAATAAAGGGAAAAGAGCCATAATGCCATTATATACAGGGT
>BGPR01011701.1:0-46764 GCA_013235015.1 Araneus ventricosus | reverse complement strand
GGTGAACCGGCCCAGGTCGGAAACGGAGCAGGCAAAATTCCCCACACCGTGCAGTAGCGGGATAGCGCCAGTGATTAGGGAGTGAGCGGCAGCCCATCCGACAGAGTTGGACTCAGTCTTTTTGCACTAGACACAAGAAATTGCATTCTACGACAATTTATTTTTTTATAAAACAAAATGTTTTTAAGGAAACCAACTATGAAAGCAGGATCCTTCAAATATTTATAGCAAAGGAATGTATAAATATAAGTAACACTTCATAGACTGTGTAAGGTAGTTTACCTCAACAAAATTTCCTCTGTAAAATTATTTTTTATAAACAAATTAATTAAATAAAACAGATTTCATGAACTTTACTTAAGATATAACACAGGGTTATATCTTTTAACGCGTGTTTCAGTCAGTAGATGGCACAACGAGCTAAGCAGATAATTACATTAAATAAAGGATAAAACGCGCAGATAGCTAAGAAATCCAAACTCGGGTCTTATGTTGTTGTAAGAAATTCCAAAAGTTTAGACCGACATGGTTGGACTCAATGTTTCTGCATTGTAGTTAGGAGGTACATTCTACGTCAGTACTTTTTATGTAACTGTGTTCTTTTAATAAAACTATGTTTAACCCACTCACTCTGAGCGAGGCGGTTCCGAGCGGTTTAAAAATTTCCCTTTAACATCGAAGAAAGCCGGTCTGAGGCGTTTGGCTTCTTTTGAGGGGAGGTGAAGTTTTGAAATTGCTTAGGAGAAATGCGAAGTAGGGGATCCAATTATCCTCGCCGACCACAGCTCATTTACCTTCGTCTTAAGGGAAGATTACAGCAAGGGGTGGGGTGGCGGGGTAAACGACCACACAGTTTGGGAGAGTTCAATTCATGTATATTTCTCTCCAAATTTCCGGGTTTCAAAGGGGCTAAAAGAAAAATGTCGCCTCGGGATTAAAGAGTTAATCTTGAACCCAAATCCCGTTTTTTTTTAACAATGTTATACACTTGCCAGTCTTTTATTCTGTATGGGAAACGCATACAATATTTGTATATCTTGTATGATTTTTTTGGTGTATTCTTTCTCTCTTATTAATAAGTAGTTTGAAAGTTCCTTGCCTCGTTTTGAAAATAAAATATGAAACAAGGAATTGTTGTAGGAGAGGGCGGGGTGTTTTCACTAAACTTTTTCTCAGAATGTGACTGCTTTTCATCGTGTTAATTAAGATAATTATTTCTTTCTAATTTTGTCCTTGATCTTTTTACCTTGAAATTACACTATGCCTCAAGAAGATTTGATTGAATGCTTTTACTTACTTTTTCTTTTTACTTTTTTTCTTTTACTTCATTACAAAACCTTTAATTTTTTTAAATCTGTCATCACAACTTAATATGTGAATATTTTGGAGCTTGAACCACATCCAAGTGCTATTGAAATTCAATCAATATTTTTTGAGTTGCATGCATGCATGATTCGCCTCTTCTGGTTTTCTATTCGATTCACAGAAGAAGCACTTTAAGCGGTATTTTTATCTTCGCGATGTATTTCTCGTTGTTGCTGTTCCATTAGAAACAGTGCATACTGAAGGCTTGCATAATTTTATGTGGATGTTCTTGGCCGGTATCTTTCTCCATCGGAAGCGCTTCCAGTTTCCAAAGATTTCTACAAATTTAAAAAAAAAAACATTTTCTACGCCAGTTCAAAATGCTGTTTCTGGATGAATAGTTTTTTAAAAATTTGCACAAAACTTCATTTGAACTGCAAGTTGTTTTCAAGGTAACATTTTGCGCTATGAGGCCTTTCAGGCAGAGCTGTCATTTCTGCCGTTAAAATTAATTTAAAAAACCCAAAAACCTCATATTTAAAACCAGTTATATAAACAAGTACCTTTTCCTATGGTGATTTCGTGTCCTATTTTTTCTTATTTTTAGGTATAACTTCATCTAAAGTGCAAAATTAGAGACATTTTTGCGGAAAATGAGGCCGCAAAGCTTTCATTGTAAGAAGCGTTTTAATGAAAACCACACTTTTCTAGTCCATTTACTTGATTTCATATTTAATTTCAAATGTAATGAATTTTTGAAGTACTCTGCATTTATAGAATGCAATTATTGATGGCCTCTTGTTGTAAAACCTGATATTTTGGTTGATTTAAATCCTTCTATAATTATAAGTAAGTACGTATTTTTAACGAAGTTTTAATCAGAGCTTTCTAACAGGATTTTTTTTTCTTTTAAGTATATTGTCAAGCCTTTCTTCGTCAATAACTGTCTCACATTTTAATGAATTTCCCTAATAGTGCCATCAGAAATCTGGTATTTTCAAAGTATTCTCTATGTTTAATTTTGTTCATCAGTGTGTGTAAAGAAGGAAAATGTACCCTTTATGCCAGATGTTTGAATGGTTTATCTTTTTCGGAAATCTTCAAGCTTTTGGAAGATCAGTTTACTTAACAATTGGATAATTTAGGATAAAGTGTTTTATTCCTTTATATTTGCAATATCACGCGCTCTGCTCGTGCGTAATGACACAATAGGAAAGTCAATCAATTTAAAAATTCGTGAAGATCAAAAGGACGCAGTTGTATAATGGGGAATCAATTCCGAAATTTGAGATGTAGCTGTTTTCGTAGAAATTAAAATGTTATATTAATCCACTATTAATTATTGTAATATGAGTGGTCTGTTGCGCATCTTATGGGAGTTGGTTTAATTTTGAACAATTAGGCGCATTTTCAAAAGTGAATCCAAAATTCAAAAAATGGTTGTTCTCAACTGCATAACATCGTCAAAATTGTTCACATGGATATTATGATAATTTTATTTTCTTGTTATCAAAAGTTATTCACGTTTCTTTGCTAAACATTTGTTACATCAGAGTTTCATTTACTATTAAGTAACTTTAGTTCAGATTTAACGCTTTGATGATGGCGCGCCAATGTTTCAAATCTCTCCATCTCGCGATTCCTTTATGTAGCTCTTCTTCACTGGGCGGTTTAGGACAGCTGTTCAAATTTAATTAGAATTTGTGTAACACTTCGGCTTAGATAAATCATTCACTTTTACTTCACTTGTGATCAGAATAACTTGAACCAAGGAATGCGGTAATTGACTCAGTAAAAAGGAACCTCACTTTCATGTGTCGAAAATGATGAATTCTATAATTACGCATAAAATAATGCTTTTCCATTAGTAATCGTATTGTTGAAATGCAGAAATTATTGTTATCTTTCATCAACTTAACCCCTTAACTGTTTCCTTTTCTTTGCTTCCCTTCTGTTTCGGAAAGGGGCTGTTGTTTTCAGTCATCTCAGAAGGGATATAATACTTAAGATTCTACGTAATTTTTGTGTAAAATTATAAAACTAATTAATGCGTAAATTTAAGATTTAAGACTAAAAACGCGATAATTCGATGCACGAGTATTTTCGGTGTTTTAAGTTAAGTGTGTTAAATGTTACGATCATCTAGTTTGTATACGTCATTGACAGAAGAATTTTGTAACTTAATGTTGTTCTTTAAAAAGTTTCAAAAAATATAAGAAATGAATATTAAAATGCTAATAAATTGGTGAATTGTCAAATATTTAATGACTTTCAGTTCCGAAATTAATAATAAACTCATTTTATTTGTTGGTACATGCCATCAGAAGTGATACTAACTGTGAGACATCCATGGTACTCATCGTCTAGTGGGATATCTAAGAGCGAGATGGAATTTTTAAAAAAAATCTTGATTTGTATAGGGAGTATCCCAATGAATGTACGACTGTTGTTCTAGCGGCATAATTCCCTCCTTAGAGCTTTGTTATTTCTCTGGATGTAGGATAAATTTATGTGGTATCAGGAGAAATCTGATATAAAACGGTTAGTGGCAGTATTAGCCCAGTGGTTGGGTCGTTAAAAGAGGTCGAATTCGGAATTAATTAGGGAAAAGCTGGAAATTGTTTTATTACTTTTAGTTTAGGTCTGAAATGAATATACGAAGTTTCCCCTTCCTACTAGGTCAGCTTTAGCCACTGCGTGCAGATTTGTAGTCGGAAAACGGGACTTTTTTCGATAATCGAACAATGTCTCAAAAACAACTCATGCTATCAAAAAAGTTGATGTAAAAAAAACCAACGAGAACGGACCAAGTTATCTGTTCACCCTGCCTTCAATTATTATATAGACATTTTAAATTTGTTCAGGATGCTTTTATAATTATTTCAAGGCTTTATTTAATATGTTTTGAGGGGAAAACGACTGTTATTATGATTTAACAAAGGAAAACATCACACGAAAGCTTCAGCAATGGATGAGAGAGTGTTTATTAATTAGAAGCAACAGATTTCTCATCCGATGGTAGTTTTTGAAATAACTCAAAGCTTCTTCTACATTCAGGTATATACATGGCATTTTAAATAACTTTCTGGTTATTTTGCAAAATAAAGCTTCCAAAATTATAAACTGCACTTGAAATAAAAAAATATTTCAATAAAAAAGTACCATAAACGAAATTGCCACGAACGGAGAAGAGTTCCCAGTTCTCTTTCAAGTAAGCAAGTTGTATTGCAAAAGGGACATTGTTACTGTTGTGGATGATTAATGAATATTTACCCATATGGGATACACTTGCCCATCATCTATTCATAGTCAAAATGCAAACACAGAGAGTGGTTGCATTGATGACGTCGCTTTGGGAGCACGCCGCTTAGTCCGAATGATACGTAACGGAATAAATATCATATTTCAGAGCTCTTTTAGCATCAGAAAATTTTTTTCTAAGCCTGACTCTTTGTGGAAACGTTGCTAAAGAGACGCACATCACGAAGGAATAAAAATCTGGAATGTTTAAGATCTCATTAATCTCCCTCTTATGATTTTAGATATCTTTTCTTTTGCATATATAAATCCAAAGTTTCCGAACATCGGGACCTCTCGAAAATAAATGAAAAGAATTATTTTTTGCCTTCCGAAATTTCTCGAATGCATCAAACATCCGACAACAGCATAATCATGCATTGTATAAGCTTTAAAGCAATAGCTTTATCATATTTGCTCTAAAAATAACTGTTTTAAAATCTTTAGCTTTCGAACTAGAGAAAAATTAAACGGAATTTAATTTAAAGGGAAAAACAGAGTGATGCTTATTCGCGGTTTCACTTCCAAGGTGCAAGTTCATGATGAATTAATTCCTGTGAATCCTGGCACAATATTCAGAAGAACCTCTCTCCTAAAAAAAGTCTGATGCAGAGTTACAAACATATTTTGAATTTGAGTTGGCTCCTTTTCCATTGTCACTCTTTGATGAAGGAGGACTGCGCAAGACCCGCAAGTCAGTATTTTATGATTTATTTTCTACTGAGGCTAACGTGCATTTCATTTCAGCATGTTATGTGGTTGGTGGTGGATTTTTGTTACATCGTGTGTTGTGGCAAGCAAGGGAATCATTTTCTTTCATCCTGAAGAAATATGTTGACTACGCCAAAAAGCACTTGAATGAAGGGGAAACTCAATAGTTTTTTATGGTTATTCTGAAGATTCAGTGAAAAGTACAAAATCTGTAGAACGTATTTGACGAACACATAGCTGATTATGTTATGTTTGATGAATCGATGTCAGCCACTATGTCCCAAGAGAATTTTTTATCAAATGATAAGAACAAGCAAAGGCTTATAAATATGTTATGTGCTAAGTTTAAAAAGAAGGTTTTGTTGTGAAGGAAGTTCAGGAAGATGCTGATTATCTAATAATCAAAAGTACTTTGGAAATAGAAAAAAGGTCACAATGTCTTGTGGTTGTTGCTGAAGATATCGACCTCTTGGTTATAATGATATCATCCACTAATTCCAAAAATATGTTCTTCTTGAAGCCTGGGAGAGGTGAGGCAGGAGATCTTTATATTGTGCAGCAACCCTGAACATTGCTCCACACATAAGAGACAATATTTCGTTTCTTCATGCGTTCAGTGGTTGCGATACCACATCTGCTCTTTTTAGGCAGGGGAAGAAGAAATTTATGAATGTTCTGAACTGCAACAAGTTGTGAACATTTTCCGTGATGACCATGCATACCCGGATGTCATAGATGAAGCAGGACATAAAGTTTTGATAGCCGTAAGGGAGAAAGAACAGTAAACTGAGATTAAAACTTTTTAAAAATGACTAAGCACGTGAACATTCTCTCCGTGCATACCTACAGGTTCAACTTTGGATTGGATTTGTCAAAATCCCCTTAGATTGGAGTTGGAAAGAAACCAAGCATGGATTGTTCCCAGTGACCACCACAAGGAACCAGATCCTCCAGCCCTTCTCTCTATGATATCATTGAAAGTGTGCAAAAGGGTGTAATTTGACTTGCAACTGTAGGAAATCTGGCATTAAATGTTCTACAATTTGCTATCACTGCAAAGGACAAGGGTGTACTAATTCTCTAAAAGATGATAACATCATTACAAACTCAGCTAACCAAGAGGCTGAAATTGATATCAGTATGGAGGAGATAATTTCAGAAGTTGACTTGGAGGAAGAATATCAAAGATTGCAAGTAGAGAAAAGTGACAGTAAGCAAACCGACGTTAATGATTATGATTCACCTTCAGCATCTAAAAAATTGAAATTTATCTAAAAGTTTTTTATCTATTTAATATCACTTCAATTACGCGTAATTAAATGAAATATTAAAATGAAAGTCACTGCTTTTCATTACTCTCTCAGACCTCGTTAAAATTTTCGTGTGACGTTTTCCTCTGTTAAATCATAATAACAGTGGTTTTTCACTCAAAATATACTAAATAACGTCTTGAAAAAATGATAAAAGCATCCTGAACGAATTTAAAATGTATATATGAAAATTGTAGGCAGAGTGAAACAATAACTTGGTCCGTTCTCGTTTCAAGCGCTTGATTAGCGATTTAAGCAAGACTTTGAAGCGCAGTTGTGAGCTTAATTTTCATTGAATATAATAAGTGTTGGTATTCATTTTATTCAGAATTTCAAGCTCTACAACTTTTGTTCATCAATGTTTTTGATGCCATGAGTTGCTTTTGAGATATTTCTCGATTATTGAAAAAAATTCCTATTTTCTGACTACAAATCTGTACGCAGCGGCTAAAGCTCACGTAGCAGGAGAGGCAAAACTTAATATGTTCATTCCAGATAAAAAATGAAGGCATTAAAATAATTTCCAGCTTTTCCCGAATTAATTCCGAATTCAACTACCCAACCACTGGTCTATATGCCATTAAATGAAACCGAAGCGACAAAGCAAGTAATGCCCTGCCATGGATTCCTCTAAACAGGATAACGCACAGCAACCCAATTTTTTTCGGCACAAAGTGTTAGTGTAATCGACATTTGCAATCGATTATGTATGGGAATTAAGTGTGTGTCACGAATTGTAATTTTCCGATGGTGCAGGGATTCTTATTCTACTGACGATGATTGACCTATTTTGACGTTGCAGCACTGCTCACTTGAACATGATTAAGATTAAGTAGAAAAACTATTATTAACTAGAAAAATTATACGTATGAGAAAGATCTAAAAATTTTTAATTCGCATTCAGGTAGTAATAAAAACTTAATTTAAGTTCTTAAGAGTAGATACATCATGAGCGAAAGCATATAACCTACACATAAGAACTAAAATTAAATTACACTTAAGAACTTAAAGTAACTTAACTTCTTATACTGTAAATTGGTTCCCCGGCAATGTGGTATAAAAGGAAACCGTGCGGTTGAAATCCACAATTCGAGTTTTTGAGTCCAAAGAAATTATTTTTCTCTCAAAGATTAACTTTTAGGAATCATTACAAAAACTAGAAAGTTATTTAAGAAACACTATAAAAATAAAATCTAGAATTAGACAAAATTTTCCTCATAACAAAAATGTAGGTTATAGTATCACATGCAAGAAATTGAAATACGACTTTCTTTATTTTGTGTTGTGAGCAATCGCAATCCTGGATTCTTTTTTCTTCTTACTTTCTTTCTCTGTGGTGGCCGTGCGTTTCTGACTGACTCCGTATTTTGAAATATATTTTGGTTTATACATGTATGTTCTCTTTATGTCTCACAACTCTCATAAATATATAAAACGTTTTCGTGGTTGTAGTCATTAACGAGCCGAGTTATTAAATAATTTTATTTTATTATCCAAATATTTAAGTCATTTTTAAGGAGAGTGGAGGACATACGTGCATCTTAGTTTAAGTTTTCAAGCCAAAAGAGAACAGAAAACCCCTGCATTTTCTCAGGTAGGGATTTAACGTATAGACACGTGATCAAAGTGAAGGGAATAATAGCTATTTTTTGTAAATTACGTAAGTGTTTTGGGGAGAAGTCTGTCTCCAACAAGTCGCTGATTTCGAGATTTATGTTGGCGCGTGGAAGCTATTAAAATATTCCTTTAGTAATAAATATGCCAAACGAGAGATTTAATATACCTACAGCGCGGGAAATAAAACGAAACTGGAGTTTAAGAAAAGCGATTTTGGAATACATTAATATAGTACTAAGATTTTAAAATATATAATAATAGAATTTAAAGTAAAATTAAGTGAGATTATTACATATATATATATATATATACTTTATGCAAAAAAATTTACAAAATTAAGCTTTGTAATGTTAAAGCATCCGAAGTTTATTAGAGCGAAAAAATTTCAGTTCTTTAAAATTTTGCATTTTTTTTCTTACTTTCTCATTTGCATGTTTCTGGTAGCTGTAATGTCATTTGGTTTATTTACAAAGAAAAGTCGAAGATTTATGGCAATTACCAATCTTTATTCTATCTCCTTACATGCAAAACTTGGCAAAGTGTGAATATTCGTTAGACTGCTTAAATTCTTGCATATATGTTTATTAGGGTGTCCCAAAATACAAGGAAATTTTTTTGCAAAATCGAATACGCATACCCTCTATTTTTTCAATTTCACCTCAGTAACGTAAATAAAATGTATTATTGCAATAAGATAACGGTAATCCGTGCCGACTTTAGGTCAAACTTGAACGTGAAATCTTGTACGGGGAATCATATAGAAAGATTGCAAAATGTATGTTTCTTTGGTACATAAGACACCAATTTATTCTAAGCAGATATTTATTACCATATTACAGTAAAAGAAACATTATTGTACATATTTTCGTTTCAATGCTTGCTTTTCACTGTCAGGATAGATCTTCATGTGTTCTTGTACGCAACGTAACAAAAGTTGTTTTTGTTCCTCCTCAACCGTTATTAAACCATGAAAGTCCTGCATAATTTTTACCGCTCTTTCAGCTGTATCTTTCACTGCTCTAAGCATTGAGACTGTCTTTTTCGCGTCTAGAAACGAAACGTTATTCGCCCATAAAGAGGAACTCTCATTGAGAAAACTGTCATCAATTTTAAGTCTAGAAAACAATGACTGGCTTTTGACTGATATGAAATCATCGATGCTTTTCTCTGTAAAAAAAACAAACAAAATAACAGGTAACAATTGCGTGATATAAATAAAAAACTACAAAATCAATGTATCAAATTCACCATACAAGGAACCACAAAGTTCTTCCTTCGATGGAATGTATCTTTTCTCATGGGTCGAGAAAATCTCTCTATGTAAATTTGCCACAATTTTTAATTTTGTTTCTTCGTCCACATCATCATCAAAAAGTGCCAATACTGCTATTTCGTCAGTAAAATACCATAAATGCTGGCTAAATTTCTGTAAAGCAGCTTTCGAGATACTTTCATTCACTTTTTCGTAAGCTTTCAAAGATTTCAAAAAGCACAAACCTTTGTAGGGTGCTTTAACTGCCAAAATCCATTGAAACCATGGTTTAACGTAGATTGTCATGATAAATAAGCAGACGTCTAATAGTGCTTCCTTATCCTTGGTGTTTAATTTCAGCTGAGAACTAAATAAGGATAGTTTTAGGGAGTAAATCGCTCGGGCCATCCATCTAGCTTGGTGCATGGCACCCGGAGGTCTGATGTTAAATTTTTTTTCTGCATCTCCACCTAAAAATACTCTCGATAGTCATCGATCAACTCTCGATAGTCATCTCTGACCATAACATTTATAATTTTAGGGCGGTAAAAGTTAAACAAATTTTCAAGTTTCGGTACAGTTCGGAACAGTTCCACTGTTTCTCTATAGCACTGTATTTTAATGGGATCGATGTTTTTCCAATTATCTTTGAGCTTTTTAAAAAGTGGAATATCGGGTCTTGTTGTCACTTGTTTAATTTTAACTTCGAATAAGGCCTTTAATACCAGTTCGTATGCATGATGGCGGCAAGAGAAAAAAAAAAGCATTTCCCTATCAAATTTTGCTCGAGGAGCGCACAAGCACCATTAAAACGACTTGTTTCACAACAAAGAATTTGGATTTTGTCTTCGAGATTTAAATCTAAGATCGCCTTCCAAACAGCCTGTGCCTGTTCTTTGCCTGTAGAATTATCCAGTTTCGGCACAGCAATGAGTTGCTTTTTAAGTACATATTAAATAACTATATGCAAGCGTTCTTCTTTCGATTTTCGAGCACTCAAAGCAGGCAACAGTTTGCCATCCCAATGTAAGGTCACTACATCCAGTACCTCGTTTTGGAAATCAATTTTTATGTTTTCCGCGCGTTCCTTCCGTTTTTCTGTTCGGATTCTTTGAACTGAAGACTTGCTTATCAGAAATTCGTCAATGTTACATCCAAGTGGATCTATAGTAGCTTCAAGAATGAACACAGAATCTCGCATACTTAACTGACACCTGTCTAATGCAGCAACTAACTTTGGAGTAATAAAATCTTTCCTCATTATTGATTTACTTGTCCCAGGTTCTGAGCTTTCGATCAGTGTTGGAAAATCTTCTGAATCTATATTTTCACTAGAATTCGAAGAGGAATCTTCTTGCAATGGTTCGTATGATGCCAAGGATTTTGAAGCGGAAACATATTTGATTCGCCGATTTTGTTCTTTGACAACTCGAAGTCGCGCCCGTCCCTCTTTGTCGGTCAGTTTTTTATCCACTCCACCTAAGTGACCAGGTCGGCTCGGCTCTCTTTGACTCTGCAAAAACATCCAATCTTCCTCTATGTTCATTAACTGAAGTGCATCAGCGTGTACAATGTCGAACAAATTGTCTAAATTACTTACAAGTTCTTGTTGTCGCCGCTTGAATACCTCTTGTAATTTCTTTTGCATATCTCTCTAAACTTTTGATACACGTTAACAAATTTCCTCACACAATTTGGCAACGATTTGGTATGTATGCGTACCTTCTCCCAAAAGATAATACATTCGCGAATAGCGAGATTTGCACTTTAATTAACAGTTAAATTCACTTCTCGAATATTGTAAAAAAACTGCTAGAACTTGTCCATTAGAGGGAAGTTTTGAACCCGTTATTTGATGTTTTATTTCCCCTATTAAAAATATCACTATTTTAGAACTACGCAATTCCACTGCCATGTTCTGTTCACTGATTAAAAACTATACAAACATTTACTAACAAAACAACTTGAAATTATAAGCACATTGACACGTGGATGTGCGCTGTCCTGAGTAAACTGATACTGACACGTTTCACGGGTTGCGCATTGCCACTGTTGAAGCTTTCCAAAACCTTTTTTCTGTTTTTTTTTGTCTTTACCATTTGCAGTTGCTTTGTGCTCCGCAACATACGTGTGTCAGCGTTCGCTCGTTTCAGTACGCAAGTACTGACTGACACGTTTAGATGCAAGTCGGCACGGGTTGCCGTGGTTCAAATTACATGAATTTTTATTTATTGTTTACTTTATTTACAATTGTTTTGACATAAAAGGAAAAAAATAAGAGGGTATGCGAAGAAAAAAACGAATTTCATTTTTTGGGACACCCTAATGTATATATATAATTATCACCAATACGCAGTAGAAACATAGGTAAGTACCGTCTTTTTGCTTTTTCGTGTACGAAGTAAACGAAGAAAAAGTAATGTAATCGTCAAAAAATTCGAACTCGAGATTTTCATGAATCTCCACGTTCTAAATCTCTCTTAATCCGAAAAACACAATTTTAGAATTATGTTTGTCTGTCTGACTGTGTGCCCGTCTGTGAACACAATAACTCAAAAACGGTTAGAGCTAGAGGATGAAATTTGGTCTATGATCTTTAAGCATAATTTGTACGTTTCTATCAAATAAATTTTGGACAAAATCCGTCCGCGGGAGGTTTGTCTGTCGTGTTCATGTGAACACGATAACTCAAAAACTTAAATAGCTAAATGAATAAAATTTGGTTCACAGTTTTATAATATATATTGTAGGTCCGTATCAAATTTTGGACCAAATCCGTCAGCTCATTGACTGTCTGTCGGTCTGTATAATCACATACTTGTTAACAAGATAATTCCTAAATACTATGGCTTAAATAAATAAAAATTGGTATGAGGTCTGTGTTTTATGATTATTTATGCTTCAGGTAAATGAAGATACGAGGTTAAAATGAAGATGAACTTATTTACATGATGAAAGCGCAATAAAACTATTAGCGGCGATTAACCATAATGATGCCATCATAGGAATACAAACTTTATCTATACTTATAAAAGGCAATGTTTGTGTGCGTGTGTGTGTGTGTTTGTCTGCGATGTCCAGACGAATCTATCGCACTTGCAGCCATGAAATTTGGAACACAGGTAGTCGTAATGGTGACTGAATGCACCTCGAAGCCGAAATTTTAAAATTTAATATAGAATTTTTTATTTAATGTTTTGTGTTGTTTTGGATCATTTTCGGCACGTTTACGGCTGTAGTATCTTTTCTAATGATAGTTGCAAAACAATAGATAGAACATTTTTCTTTCTAATGAAATTTGTTTTAAGATTCAAACGTAATTTATTGAATTTTGAGAAATTTTTAAAAAATAGTCAGTTTTGCCGACAAAATTTTGTTTTCATATTTAAATTTACTGCATCCCCCTTTCTAATAAAGTTATCTCTTTCATTTTTTTGAGGTAACGAATGGCATATTCCCCCCTGATTTAAGGTATCCGCATACGTTCGAAAACCCATTTTTGACCGAAAATCATAATTTTTTTTTTAATGTCTTATCTGAAAGCCTATTGTTTTTAGTTTCCAAAACAGTTTTTATTTTACATCTATGATGATCAGAAGTGAAATTAGAGACATTTTAGTAGAACTTGACAGTTGAAAATGGAGTGGTAAATAATACGATAACGAAGCATTTTTCATTGTTTTTACTTAAGATATTTAAATTTTATTGTTTATTTTTGTTTTATACTATTTTACATATACTAGGTATTATTTTGAAAGATTTTCCGTAACAATTTCTTTGTTTTCTATGGCATTGCTGCAAATTTAGGTAATTTTGAATCATTGCAGTATCTTGATTCTCCGTTAATGATGTAATTTTTGATAATAAACGTAGGAAAAGTACATAAATTGTACTTATGATCAATATCAATCGCTAACAGTATCTCTAGATCAACTAATAGGCATTATAAAGTTATTTGACTAAAAAACAATATTCAAATCTATCGATGGCGGCTGAATGAAAGAAAACGATAATGACACATAAGGCTCAAGAAAACGACTAAAAAAGTTCCAATCAGAAAATTTTTAAAAATGCGCTGAGCTGGCAAAAACTAAGGACTAGCCTACAAAACTGGGGAGTGTTGAAGAAAAATTCTTTTTTCTTCTCATTGTAAATTAAAAACATAAACTTTAAACTCATTTTTCTCGAAATGTGATTTTTTGCAAAATTTTCATTTTTCAAACACGATAACTAAAATTCAACTTAAAATATCCGTCTCAAATTTGGCATACATATTATTTATTACATTGCCTAGGTAATGAACCAAAATATAAGTGAAATAATGCTCCATTAAAAAGTTATGTATCTTTTAAGGTTTGAAAAAAGGCCAAAATTCTTTAAAAATTCATGATTTCACACTAAAACTCTTATAATTTACATGTTTTTCGATACATTGCAAAACTTTTGCTTCAGGACCTAGCCAATAGTTGAAGGATTATATATGCTAAAGGATTTATCATTCTGATAATTTCTTTTTGAACGAGTGTGTTTGAAAAAAGGTCAAATTTAGTGCAAAAAGTTTTTTCATATTTTTAAAAATATATTTAATTCATTTAACTCTTTTCTATGATTTATTAAGTTTTAACATAAATGTCATATAAAAATACAAAAATATTGCTTCAAATATCATTATTTAAAAAAAAGGCCTCCGAACGTAGTCGGATACCTTAAAACAAGAATGGTTAAAATATCTTTCATGGTTTAATTTTAATTAATTTTTTTCTTAAGTATTAAAATATTTTCGTCCAATTTTTCCTCCGTGATTTCTTCGTAACGAAGGTCGCGGTGTTGTTTCCCAGCCTGCATTTCGCCGAAACCACGTGACGTCATAATCCCTTCGCTTTCAGCCAGATTTTACAGTACGATCGTACAGTCTGTCATCGCGTCGAGAGATCATGCTTTTAATTTGTTTGTTTTTATATTTTTTGAAGACTGATATCTTCAGTTACAGAAGACATGTTCATCCTGCGTATACTTTCACTGAAACTGAAAAAAAAAATGAAATATGACCTTAAGGAGCTATTTACATAATGTGACTTCAAATTTTAAACCTGAAACTGAAGATTGTGGGCTTTTTCTAAAACATTTTGTTGAAATTCATGATGTCACGGGCAACGCCGTGCAGGTACTGCTAGTATTTTATAATTTGGAATATCAATGCGACATTCCCCCCTACGACAATCAATACTCCACGGTATTCTTTCCATAATGCCGCTGGGAGGGAGACTTTTTCATAAGACTTGACTGGAAAATCTACAGTTCTATGCATTGTCTTCCATATGAGAGTTGACGGACGCGTCTGAATATCAATAGAATATTAGTTAATTAAAAGTATCAGACTCAATACTTTTTAGTTATTTTAGTTTTTTTCATGTTTATTTGGTAAAGTCTGATGTATCTCATTGCTGTCAGACGTATGCCTGAAATCTTCCGATATACCTTTAAATTCCTGTTATCAGGTTTTTTTCCTTTCATGTATTATAATTTTTCCTTAAAGTTTCTTTAGCTTACAGAATGAATCCCTAATTTGATACTAATTTAGCTCTTTTTTGAAGTTAACATGAAAAAATAAATTGCTTCCTTTTAAAAAATTATACATTCGAAAGAAATGTTAAAAAAATGTTCTTAATTCACTCAGTGTATAATATTTTGCATTCTATAGCTCGCAACTTTTGCCCATCTATTCTGTTTTTCCAAGCAGAGAAAATTTTCTAAGCCCTTTGTTTAATTTTTATGAATAATTCTTGTATAACAACCTTAGAATTATAAAATCTGAATGCAAACAAATGCCTTTCAAATTGCTTTCATTTTAATAGCCAAGATTAAACTTATGAAAAAATGCACAAGAACTTCCTTTACTAGTTTACTCTCCAGTTTTGCCTAGCTGTAGGCAACGATAGCATTCTTTATTTTCCTGAACAAAATAATTTTTACGAAGAATTGTTAGAGTGTTTTGATAATAGAGAAGCGTTTAACACTGATAGTTCATAAAATGTTAAATCAATGGAATTTTCATTGTGCGTCTCAAATAATGTTTAAGTCGTTAAAATTTCTGGGCATTATACCCAATTGGCTAGCCATACAGATGCAAGAGCTGACTTTTAAATTGACATTACTGACGCCTAATAATACATGTTTACCTAAACGATACATGTTTCAATTGTACTATGCAACCAGACGTTCCGTAACACAGCTTATTAAATGAAATCTATCTTATCAGTCAATGAGAAATTTAAACACGTGAAAGGGAGTCTCGTGGCATTCTGAATTATTTTATTTTACAAATGATTAAGCTCGAGGAAAATTTACATAAAATTTTAAAAGTGGTTCCACAGCATTTAATATGATTTGAGCAGACATTGAACTTTTGTTTTCAAATGTATAATTTAGCCGCATATATCAAATCAATTGAAATTACAGTAGAACCCCGGGAATCCAAACCCCAGGAATCCGAAAATCAGAACATATATTTTTTTTAATTTTCTGAAAACGTTTACTGAAAAATGAAGGGAAAATAACAGTTACGAATCAATAACAAAGCTTGTGTTTATTCCTAACTTGAAAGAAGAATTCGAATTGGTCTTTAAAAATGAAAATAACACCTTAATTAGTAGAAACAAACACAGATATCTTCTTTTTACCCTCAACTGGTTTGCCACTGTATCGTGCAAGCCACGCGTGCTCTTTCCATAAGCCTTCACAGAGACCCAGAGTCAATACTCTACTACATTTGGTATATCAAGAGTATTTTACCGAATTTCCCGGATAATCCGAATTCCTCGGAATCCGAAACAAAGTCAGCCCCAATTAGTTCGGATTCCATGGGTTCTGCTGAATATTCTTCTAACTTTGTTTTTACTTTCTCGTAGGAGAAAAAAGACTCATAAAAGAAGTATCGTCATCGTCAAGATTTTAATCCTCAAGATTTTGATCAATATCGACCTTTTAGACCTCCGTACATCCTAAAATAAAGAATTTTTCGAATAATTACTCTTTGCCTTTACCTGTCCATAGTATGTGAACAAACTAACTCAAAAACGCAATGACCAAGATGTATGGAATTAGTATATAGGGTTCCCACTTATATCCATTACACCACCCTTAACTTCTAAACAGTGACAGCTTAGGCCATAAAGTTGATGTATGGGTATAGTAAAAAGGCTATGCGCTACTCGATGAGACAACTTCCAACGCCATCTATCGGCAAATTTTGGAATTAGCGGTCCTATCTCGAAAACAGTACAAGATATGGGAAGCAGTTCAGTTACAAAATTGTAGAGCGTCTTTGATTTAGTACAAAAAGATACCTTGTACGCATTAATACGAAGAAATGAACGTTTAAATTGCACATTTGTTTGTTCTCGATTTCCGAAACTGTGACGTCTCTAAACGGGTTAAAACGAGAAGAAACAATTAGTTATCACAATATACCTTTATCTTCAGTGTTCAAGGTGCTGTCCGTCATCTACAATGCAGATTTAGTCCTTGTTTAAATTTAACTTTGCATACGTTTTAGCATGTAGTTGCTGCGCAAACACAAGCATCAGTAATACGTCCTGCAATGTTGGCGGAAAGGTCCATACACCTGCTGTTTGAGTTATTTCCACAATAAAAAGTATAATGATGTCATTTTTGCCCGAAAAATAATATTTTCTCCTTTCATTCGTGTCATATGACGTCGAAATTTCCGAAAATGCGAGCAAACACGCATTTTACAAATCGAAGACGCCTAATAGTAGAAAACCAAAAATAGTAGAAAACTAAAGAAAAAAATTTAATCTTTGTGAACTGCTCACAAGCATTACTAAATAGGAAAAATCTGAAAAATGAGTTTGCATTTTAAGCTTAAGAGGGCAGAATTACCATCGAAGCAGAAAAAATTGTGAAATGGCAAAATTTCACAAATAGTTGCTCCAATCTCCCAAAAAAAATAATCAGTCTTTCACGCTGTTTTTCAGACAGACGTAAAGATGAGGACTTAGGAAAACTAAAAAATAAATGCTGCACAATAAAAATGCTTTAAAATAACGAAAAATAAGCTTTCAACAAAAACTTCTTTTCAGGAAACAAATCTTAGGCACAGGAAAAAATATATTCCATATACATGTGACATCGCGTTTTTCTTACTAACTCCAGACATCATATCCCACAGTTTTTGCATTCTTCTAGAATAACTTGTAAGTGATTTATTGCCCATCATAGGCGTCAAATAGTTATTTGATTTCTTTAGTAAATAATTCATTGTGAGGAATATATTATTTATATACAAAACTAAGGTTATGAAAGAAAATCTTTAAAAATTGTATACGATTATTTATGACAGGATATTTAGAAGTGACACATGAGAGACATTTCATGGACTCATTAACATGCCGACTTTAAGAGCGTTTTCCTTATCCCGCAAGTCACAATTTCTTAAGAATTGCTTTCCTCTTCTTGAACGGATAATCTAATCATATATCTAAATTATGTTGGCTTTTACATCGTTCTATTTAACTTGAAACTTCTCATGCTTGTAAAGATAGAATATTAAAGTCGATTTTTCGTACACTTTTTAATGTAGTAGAGTTCTAAAATTTTAACAATACAATATTTTAAAATGTATATTATTACAATACAATATTTTGAAACTTCCAAAACATAATTATCAATTTATTGTTCAATTATTTATTTATAAGTGGCGCCGCCTGGTAGAGAATTTGAGAAAAGGTATATTTAAAGATTCCATGGTATAATAATGCATCACAGATTATATTAAAGACTAAAGAGTGGGAAATATAGAAAATAAAAAGTTTCTATAAACCGTAACCTTAAACCGAGTTTCCCCCTTCCTGCCTTTGCATTCGGTGTTATTTGAAGGACGGCCGCCACGACAACTCGAATACTGAGGGCGGAGTCCTAATAGACATCATCAACCAGGCCCCAACCCCTTCCGAGAGAGGTACGTTCCACCATCGGAGTAGGTTAACTACTACTACTGCGCCACATCACATACCCGTTCCGTAGATCGCTCAATAATGCTTCCCATGCCGGGAATCGAACCCGGGCCGCCTGGGTGAAAGCCAGGAATCCTAAGGAGTAGTGTAACTCACGCCACGCGATTATTATGCCCACAAAGGGAGCGAGAACTCTCTTACTTATCCGGCGGCTTCTCCTCCGTGGTGCCCCCCTGCGGGGGATTAGTGTATTATAAAGTAGAAAATAACTTTTTAGCAAACATATGGGCATCAAAACAAATTCATCAAAGCGTGAGGCGGAATACCCTGAATAAATACAGTCACAGTGAATATTTTAAGTAAAAAAGAAGTCCTAAATATTCATTAAAAATTGAAATACATTATAATTTGATTAAAATTCCGATTTCCTTAAAGTATTTCTATAAGCGTCTTAGGGTTTCCTATTTCGTTTCTTCGTCCATATTTTTGATAAGAAAATTATTTTCTGCTTTATAGCACATCAATCAAATAGTGTTATTTTAATTATTTCCGTTATTATTATAAAAGTTATAGAGAGACAGTATCTAATTTTATTTCCAGATGACATTCAAACAAACAGAAATGTTAAAAATACTAAAGAATTCATGACTTGAAAAAATAGAAAAGCAAGTGAATTTTGCATTATTACTTGCTAATTATGTTAAAGGATAAAGATTGAATTTTTTATAAAGGAAGAAAACACTAAAGCAAAAAACACACATTATAATATAAAGTCCATTATGTATTCAAAATAAAAGTTCCTAAATGTGGAAAACCAGAAAAAAATATTAACAAATTTTCATATTCATTTCTGCATCTGCATATAATAAATATGTATGACATATTTTAAATAATCCGTAGAAACTGATGGGTCCTTCATTCAGAAATACTTAAGGAATTACTTCCAAACTATGTCTTGAATTTAAAAATTCCTCTTAAATGATTGGATTTATTAATTTAGTTACGAAATTAACTGTGAAAAACTATATACAAGAACTTCTTAAATATAGGTTGAGATCTATAATGTGTGTCTTGTTGAATCTAAATGAAGCCCTTTTACATGAAGCTGGCATCGGTGGTCTAGAGGTAGGATTTCGACTGCGGGACTGGAGGGTTCCAGGTTCGAAATCAGATCCCACTGAAGATCCGCCGTGTATGGGACCTGTTATGCGTTTAATCCGGCGTAGTGGCCAAACTTGCTCCCGTTGGTGTGGCACGAAATCTTGGAGAAGGGTTGCCATCTCAGGTACCGTCCTCGTCTTCTGACCGTGGTTCAAAATTACGAGGTCCGTCCCAAAGTAGTTCTCGTGTTGTTTCAAATCTGGAAGTTAATATAACTAAACTTTTACATGAAAATAAAGTATGGAAGTTAATATAGCTAAACTTTTACATGAAAATAAAGTAAATTTTTTCTGACAAAACACTGTCACTAAGAATTGCATAATTATTCAAAAAAGAAAAGTAAATGAAATTCGCAACTGATTTACACGTCATCATAAAGTTATTAATTTTGGACAATGACATTCTGTAATTTTGAATTCAGTTATTACTAATTCAATTGTACATTCATGTTCCTTCTCTATACCTTAAAAATTCCTATGAGTATCATTATTCTAATTGTTTAGGAGAACTGTTTAATTCCGAAAGAAAAGTTCTTAAATTAACCACGTTATTAATGAAAAAATCGATGAGCAGTGTTTTTAACTAGTTACTTTGATAATTGATGTTAGCCATGAACCCCTCCAAATGAATACAAATGAACATGAACATAGATCACACAAATTATTAAAAGTATTTTCTGGTTATTGACCGAGCGAAGACAGGTCTACGTTTTAACTCCAGCATTTGACACTTTGTCTGTCTGTAAATTCAATTATTGCGCGTTTACGACCAAATGCGTTTTTCGAGTTCCTTCAAATTTGAAGAACTATCTCTTGAAGCAATATAAAACGATGTATATGTTTATTTCTTATTATTTTAATTTGGTAATAAAATAAATATTTTAATTATATATAACTGGAATACTGCAGTATTATTTGGGATCCCAATTACAGAAACAAAATTGAAATTATTGAGTGAATACAAAACAACTTCTTGAGATATTTACTTTACAAGAAAAATTGATTTTACTTGCAGGATGTATCTCCTTCACTCCTACGTAATATTTTTAATATGCCTAGTTTATGCTCCAGACGAGATGTTTCTTCGTTCTTTTCTTTTACAAAGTTATTAATGGTTCAATTGATTGTAATAATTGATTGTTGTGCCCGCCAGATTTTTAAGAAAACAAAGTTCCTTTCCAAATTTATATTCAAGGCTTAATTATATTAACAGGTTCTCGTTATATAGGTTTTATAAAATTTTTAACAAGTTCTCTGATGAACTTGACACTTTTAATATGTCTCTTGGTACTTTTAAATCGAAATGTTTGCATCTTTTAAGTACATGATGTGTTTAATTTACCTTTTTAAAACATTTTAGATTTTTATGCATTTTGATTTTCCGTGTTCTTATGTAATCGACCATTTTTTAAAATGTTTTGTATAGTTTTTAATTTTTGTACTCTGTTTTTGGCGCCGTGTTTGAATTTAGTTTTATCTTAAATGTTGCAATTTATTTTTATCTCAAGCGTGTATTTACGTTTTTAAACTTTTATACTCCTGGTGTGCTTTTAGAAGACTCAGTGCTTGCGTATTTTGACTTTTTAACCCTTGCCTTTTGGAAATGGTCTTTTAATTTTTTTAAAAATACGACTTTTAGTATCATAGTGTGTTTTAATGCTTTTGAGATTACGTGTTTTAGTTTTTAATTGTATATACGTTTGCAAAAGTTTTATGATTTTGTGTATTCTCTGTGTTCAACTTTTTGTTCTCTAGTGCATTTTTTTTATTTACTCGTTGTGGCTTTTGTTCTTTGTGTGTTTATTGTGTGTTTATAGCACTCTGTAAATGGAGTTTTCTCTGTAGTGTGCTTTTCCTTAAAAAAATAAATAACTAGATGAAAACCCGACATTGCTCGCGATACATATTTTTTCATATACCTGCCTCTTTTTTTTTTCTTCTTTTCCCTACAAATATTGTCACTAACTTTCTCCAACAAACGTAAATCTTCTTTGAATCCTTTCTTGTTCAATTAAAACTTTCAAATATAACTTTTTTATCACCTTACAACAGAACGGTTTGAATGAAAATGCGAGAAAATTCGAAAACGAACATTTATTTTAAACAATATATAGTTCAATAACTAATACAGCTTCACAATGAACAAATATACTTATACTGATAAGTTGGTTACTGCGAAACTTCTAAATAAAATGTTTTATAAATCAGATAAAGAAAGTTAAAATCGCTCATGGCTCTTTTTTCATGCCCTTCACCAGCAATTGGAACAGCTACTTCATTGCATTCTGGGAGATTAAATCTTCTTGCGTGTTCTGAAGAAGGTCTCTTGTCGGCGTCGATTATAATTTGATATTCTGTACTATGAATGTTTTCAACTACACTTTTAAAAGTTCTAATGTAAGGATTATGTTCATGGAGCATCTCTTGAAGTTGTAGAATGATTTCCAATTTTGTCGACGGGTTTCCGTTTGATCAATATTCTGCCTGACGTTGAATATCTACGACAAAGTACAGTTGAAGATATCTTGTCTGTTCGTTAGTCAAAGGTTGAAGTGAGCCTACTCGATGATATATTTGCCCTTTTACTTTAAATGTGGCATGAATCCTTTCAAAACTTATCCTGTTTTAAATTCTCAGTAAATTATTGCTTGCACCCCCACTCTAAGAATGTCTTTGGTACCCTATATAAACTAAATATAAATACTTTTCTAAAATAAAAACTTAATATAAATACTCTCCATTATTACAATAAATAAAGTCAAACTGAAACTCAAATATAAAATAACATTTTTCTACTTTTTTAAAATAACGTTGCCATGCCAGAAACAAACTTTCAAAATATAGATAATATAAAAGTAAATAGACACTCAAATACAAAACTTATATAAATAAGGAATCTATATATAACGTCGGATGCAGGAGATTCGGCAAAACTGACTTATTGCTAGCTTATATACCCGGCGTTTCTCGAAGTAGAAATATTTCCAAGTCTAAGTACTTATAACACTTTAAACTTAATTAAACAGTTTTTCACTGCAACATCTTTCGTTGAGCGCAAATGGGCCTCGGGGCCTGGTATTATTTTTACGACCCCTAATCATATTTTGCTTTAAAAACGGGCGTAAATTCAGTAATGTTTTGTCACCATGGCGCCCCTAAAACTGGCATCTCAGACATCTATACTTCACTTACTCCCCAGTGGCTACGCCGCTTCAAACTGATTGGGATTATTTAAAAGTTTGTAAAATTTAAACGAAACATCGCGTAGTAACTATACTAACGTCATTAGATGTTTGAGTGCATGTTAAAAGCTACGAAATAGAAAAGGAAGTTAAGTGCATGCTGCGAAATAACAGCGGAAGTAAGAAGTCTACCTTGACCAAAAAAAACAATATTTTCTTAACTTTAACAGTGGTAAAAACACGTGAATAAATGATCTGATGAAGCAATAAATAGGTTTAAATTTGATTTTATAACAATAAAAGCGTTGTTGAAATTTGAGTTTAAAATGAATTTTGAAACCTTAATTACAGTTAAAGAAAAAAATTTACAGCAATTAAATTGGTATGATTCAAAAGGTAATTTTTTGCTCTTTTAGGTAAAGTAAAAATAATTTTCTTACCATAAGTATTTCAGAAATTATTGGAGAAAAACCTCTAAAAATAGATTAATTCTCATTATTTAATTAAATAAATAAAAATCTAATTCGAATTTTAAAATAATTTTTACGACGTTTCCTCCCTGTTGTACTTAATCCCTCACTGTGCCAAATTTTGTCTCCGTGAATCCAACGGTGTGGGCGCGAATAAAGAACCAAAAAGCGAACACACAAATATTCTTTCCTCTTTTATAAATATGCATTATTTTATTAATTGGTAATAAAAGAGTGAGTGGCAACCGAACATTAAGATTATGACATCAGAGTTATAAATAAACACAGTTCGCTTATCGCTATGTATCGTTATCCGCATTTCGCTAAATAAATGTTATCTATTCTTATAATCTGTGGCTTTCTTTTAGTTCTAAATTTATATTTGAACCCATTCACCATCTAAACCATTTCTTTTATACCTTATACGGCACAGTAACCAATTTAAAGAACTATAAAAATTAGCTTGTAATTGTTAAGCCTAAATGAAATTACCAGACCCTTCTCACCGAGATAATTTCGCCTGCCTTATAAATCGTCTGATTTCCATAGCTACTACAGCATATATATATTTTTCCAAACTGTAATATTTATCGCCAAGTTATTTTGAGTGCCATCTTCTTAGTTCTAACGAAGTGAGTTGGGAAAAATATTTTAATTTGATGTCTATTTAATAGTGAAATTTTCAAGATGATTTTTTAATAACTAATTTAAGGATTGTATTTTTCTCTGTGAATTTTCGGTGCCATCTTTTCCAAAAATTTTCAAGATTTGAGTTCTTGTTTAGAATCAAGCCAAATTTGTGAAAGAGCAAACGTTAATGATTGAATTTTGTCGACTAATAGTTTATATTAAAAATAGAAATAAGGAAATCTTCGCTAAAGTTAAATGTAATGAAGTGCACCGAATAAAAATCTAAGGTATAGAAACATGATACAGTATCGAGATACGGGTGCTTTATGAAATTTTCCAGACAGATAGAGTTAGTTATCTTATATGGATGAAAATAAAGTAAATGGTACTACTGTAAATCAAGCAAATGAAAAATAAATCTTGTTTCTTTCTCAAACAGAAATTCTATGACAAGATACATTTTTTTCGAATGCAGAAGAATCCATTGGATATGGAAGCCAACAATAGCATCATTTTGAGACTTTCTAACAAGAAATGAAATAGGGAGCCGACACATACTCATGAGGGCCAAAAATGTTTTACATTCCACTATTTCTGCTGCATTCAAAGACACTTCCAGTTCGTTTTAATCGCACTGTCAACTCATTAGAAAATGTCTTGGTTATTTCTGAAGTTTACAAAGTAATAAAATTATAAAATAGCGAAAAAATGAAATATACCTCCCGGTTTAAGTGTCATTCTCGTCACCTCATCACTTTTCAAAAATAAATAAATCCAACTAGTTCGAAGCTAGCGTTTCAAATCGACGTTAAGATAATTTTCTTAGAAGGTTTATGCATCTGCAATAATAGGACAAAAAGGATGCAATAAAAAAAATGCAACGTTATTCCCCAAACTAACAATATAAATTAAACCTACGATCAACGCACACTCCAGATAGCAATTTTAGTTTGCAGCAGACTTGCACAGCAAATCTGCAAGCTTTCTGCAAATTTGTCACGACAAGTGTGCAAGTGTGAAACAAGCTTGCAGCAAGTTAATGCAAGCCTCGAAGTCACCATAGGACGAACTTGCAGCAAGCTTGCATTGCAAATTATAGCAAAAACAGAGTACGAACACAACCCAGGAGAGAACTCGCGACCTAGCGCTCGGGAAGCGGGTGCTCTAACCATTCGGCCAGTTAAACTCTGAGAGGCGAAGATAGATTTCGCTAATAGATCGTACGATTCGATTCGCATATGATTTATTTTAAACTATTTTCTTGATTTCGTTAATTTTTTGAGTTGCGAATATGATTTGAAGTCAAAGAGAGAGCGATTTTCGCTAATAACTACGTTTTGTTAGTAGAATAAATTATGAAATTAGAGTTCAAAAGTAATTACTTTAAAATGGGACAAAATGTATAAGTTTATTTTTCAACAAACATTGAATGTTTTTTCGATTTAATTTTGTTTATAAACGCTAATATTTCAACATTCATAAAAAGGCGATATAGTTTTCTTTAAAGTGCGAATGCTATATTTAGTAAAAAGATGGAAAATGTTTCAAATTTTTTTATATAAAAAAGCTAGTTTTTTACAAATTATCATTGATTTATTGAATTAGTAAAAAGAAGGACGGTCTAGGAAATGCTATTAAAAATCGGATTTTTTTAAAAACAGAGACAAAGATAATTATCTCTTTGTGCTATCTTTGCATCACTCTTGCTTTGCAAATTTACTGCAAGCTTGCAATGCGAGCGAGGTGGCGCTATTTGTCACGGCGAAAGTGTAGCAAATGGGTTTTGCAAGAGAGGGTGGTGCTAGTTGTCATGGTGAACTTTCCACAAGTTCGCTTCAAGTTTGACGCTTCAAATTTGCCATGACAAGGCAATATCAAGTCAAAATCAAACTTGCTGCAAACTTACGTGCTATCTGGGACAGACTTCAGGAACGTGAACAGAGTAGGGGCTAGTGGGGTAAAACGGGATACTTTGATTTTGGCGCTAATAATTCTTCGTTCTTGTGGACAAATACTGGATTATTCTCCACTAGGGAAGAAAAAAGAATGGTCATAGTTTCCATTTTGTTGTTGTTAAATTCACTTCGTCTGTGAAGGTTTATTTGTTTTATGACGTTACCTCTCCAATGTTCGTATGATTTTAAACTATCCTTACCTAGGTATTGTCCTTACAGCTCAAGTATTGTTCCCATCATCCGAGCATGGTTCGAAATTATGAGGATTTTCTAAAAGAAACCTCCGTGTAGCTTAATAAACGTAACATTGCTAAACTACACTAGCTAATTCTAAAAGGCGAATGACTTCCATTATTTTCAAGCTAGGACTTCCATATTGTCAGAAAACATTGAAATCTTGTAGATGCCTTCAAAACGTAAGGAAAAATGATTCTCAAAAACATAAAAATAAATTACCTGAATGACAACTTGAATGATAAATAAAAATAGCAGACAGTTAGAAAACGACATATAGGGGAGCTTTTCCGAATTTGATTACCTGGGCATTTTTTATCGTACAATGATGATGAAGTAATTTTAATGGAAAACAAATGATAAATTATTTTGTAGTTTATTTATCTTCAGAACATTATAAACTTATCTAAGTTGAATCAATTTATAGTGCTGTAACCAATCGAAACTTTTATAAGAAAGAATGACAAAAATTAAATGCTTGCTTCAGACAACTGACCTAATAACTTAAAATTAAATTTCAAAATCTCTGATTGGACAGTAGATATAATAGTACTAAAATCATGCCATTATCCTCAGCAAATATTTTTTTACTTTCCGACTCATTACAAAAGTTTTATTTGAATACCACCGGAAAGGCAAACTAATGTCATCGCCATTTTAAAGCATTTTTTGAAATGATTGCACTTAAACTTCGGAGATTGTTATCAATAGTAATAACGTAACAATAGTTAAATGATATTGATTTGTCATCATGATATCGGCAAAGATAAAAGGCATAATATAGACTTTCGAGGTCAAGATCTGACGTTTTTCTTCTCAAAGAAAGAGAAAAGAACAAAAGTAAATGATGTCAAAGCTAATTCACTGTCATAAGAAGTTACATCAGATTAAACGAAAACACGAACGTCAGTGAGATTGTCGTTTGTCATTTTAATGAATGCACGTGCCACTTATTGCATGAGTTCTTAAAATCTGACTAGATTTAGAATAATAAAGAAAGATACACTTTTCCTCGTCATTTTTAACGGTCACTTACATTTTCCCTTTATTTGTATCCTTTACAGGCTGTGCATGCGTTGAGCGGATGATGAATTGATCATTTACGTAATACTAATAAGTTCCTTAAACTGACTGTGATTCGAAGAAAAATGACTTGTGAGAAGGTGTAAATTCTTTTTCTCCATAGAAAGATTGGAATGAAAGGAAGAGTAGCCACGCCTTTTCACCTCAGAAAAACTCAAACAAACGACTAATTTACTCTTCTTCGGATGAGTGTTTTTTAATGAATAAGAAATATTTGTTTGCCATTCCATCTTTTAACTTTGAATCGGCGATGTCTGTTGAATAAATTTAAATCTGCTTTTCTGTGTGTGCTACAGTCTCACACAAAAATTCAACAGAACAATTCGAACCATAGAATACTGCTCATATAAACACTTTCTACAAAGATACTTTCATTACTATACTGAGAAGAAGATTTTAATTAAATCTGCTATTTTTAAAATATCAATTTATAATTCATAATTATTAATATTATGGAATACTGAAATAATATATTCTCAAATTAACTTCTAGCTGGCACGACTCACATGGAGACAAAATTTAGTTCAATTAATCTATTAACTGATATGTTGGTACCGAAAATAATAAAATATTGTATTGTCAACAAAAACACTCTAGCGTACAAAATTTCGAATCTCTAGCATATCATGAAGTGGATGAAAAATTCGATTAAAAAATTCCGAACAAGTCAAGTTAAATAAATAAAATAAAAGCAAAAGAATCTGCCGAGACAAAATTTAGAACTTACAAGAAAATATTACAATTTTATTGTATTTACAGTTCGAAAGGAAAATAATTATATATTGAAATGTGTATTGATTATATTTATTCAAAATGATATAGAATAACATTTGCATGGAATAATTAATTCTGCACTGAACAGTGATTCAAATTTTTCATCATTCACATTTTTGCCTATCTTTATTTAATTTAAATTTTAAATAAGCAAATAATGCTTCTAATTCTTCAATTTTACTAATTATCCTGCATTAATCAACTTAAATTTGCATAAGTTTTGTTGAAAAATAAAAAATGATGCAGCGTTTGGTTAACAACGACTAATTATATTACCATTAACAGCATTAGCCATTTTTTATGACAGTAATATAGGTTCCTTGAAAATCGTTTCTAAGTATCGGATGATACTTGGCTTGAAATGCATTCTTTACTCATTTTTATGCTTTTTTTTAACTTCACTCGTTTCATGTTTGTAAAGAGGAATTTTTGTAATCGATTTTTCACTCACTTTTTGATGAACTAGAGTTGTGAAATTTTGCACAGTTCCGTGTTCCCGATGACAATAAAATATTTTAATATTTTCAGTACTTAATTATTATTTAATTGATTAATTTTAATAAAATTTTGATTTCATGTCAGAAATATCATCTGGTAGTGAATTTGTGAAAAAATTCAATATAAGGTTTCATACTATTCATAATAATAAATTATGAATCATACAGGCTAAAAATAAAAAATAAATAAAATTAACAAAAGTGAACAGACTTTTATAATAAGAATAAAATAAGACAATAATTTTTAGATATGAAGAAATTTAAGTGGTCGTTAATACTTTCTTCTTAGAAAGAAAAATATTTTCTGAGAATTTATCAGAATTTATTGTTTTTAAAATTAATATTACGATATCCCGGTTGACTGATTTTAGCCATATCTACTCTCTGTTTTGTTGAAAATTTTAATTGAATGTAAACTGTTTGCCCAAGTTCAACTCAATGAAGCATTTACTAACAATTTCAATTCTTAGCATTTGGCTCAAAAAGAAATTTCTGAATTTAAATTTTGCTTACACTTAATGTTGGTTAGATTAAGTGAGAGCCATATGTGTGCACCTCGCCCTATTTTAATAATTTCTTAAAATCTTTTGATGAAACACACTTTTACTGAATCACACTTATTGCAGACACCGCTATTGAACAAGAGCACATATTATTTGGATTTAATGCAATGGTCATATATAAAGAAAATATATATATTAAAGTTATATTCTTTATGTTTCCTAATTTTACATGCAATTTCTAGGAATGTTGTGGTTATTGTATCTGTTTCAGTGGAGCAATTGAAAATCCAAATAGTGCCGTTTCATATTATTTATTATGATTAAATGATATATATTAGATAGATATTACATTATATAAATTTTTTGCACTCTTTACAAGACATTATTAAGACTACCCGGCACTTTCCATCCAAACCATTCCTTCCGTTATCATGCCTGCCACGCAATCTGACTGTAATGGCGGAGGTAGCCGTTGCCACAAGATGCTCAAAAGCGCCTGTTGTGTGTTCTAGGTTATATTGATCCGGTTTAGAAAGTCAATATAAGCGATGTTGGTTTGTTCCGCGAAAACGCCTAAGAAACATTGTACGTCATGGTTGCTACCGACCATTATTGTCAGTGGGACGTAAAACCTATTATTTGTAACAAAAGATTCATAAAAATCCCTCCTTTGCTTATAGCGAGCGCACGCTTTTAACGCACGCACGGTATATTTGACAAGGTTTTTTTTTGTCTATTTGAATAGTTTATGAGAAATTTCTTGATTCTTTGAATCGCTTATTGTCCATCCTCTCAATTTTAAAAAGTACAAACCGCTAGAGGTACCTCAAAGCTTTGATAAAAAAAATCTTTTAAAAATTTCAGTGAACTGCTGGTACTGAATGGCAACTGTCGCGAAATTATCCGGATCGAATTTCTAAATTAGATGTTTTTTCGGCCAGCCCTAATAAACAACTAGTGGATCTATGGTAGTTTTATGGATTTTTTTTGCAGTTTTTGAGTGGGCAAAATTAGAAACTATATTTATAAGCGAGAAAGAATTTTCGATCGCACCGCACTCTTCTACGCCAGTTACTTGATTTGATATTTAATTTTAAAATGCTTCAAGGACTTTTGGTACCCCCGTGTTCTAAATACGATTAAAATTCCAATTTATTTAGAGAGATTTTACCAGCACCTTATGATTTTACTATTCTGTTTTGCCACGCCACTAAAATGACTTTATACTCCACTAAAATCAACAATCCAATCCAATCTGCGAAATTAATGATTTCTATGAACATCACAATGAAAGAAATTTACTCATACTTGTTAGATCAAGAATTACGAAGAATGAATAGATTTGATAACTAATATTAATTCTACTGCTTAAATTTATCGACTGCTTTGAAAGTAAAGCGGTCTGATAAAAAAATTTTGAAGAAAACATTACCTAGAATTTCTTTGATATCATCTCTTTCAAATATTGTATTTATGAATTAATTGGAAAAAGAATTACTAAAATATGATCCAGGGAAAACTAGAAAAATTATTGAATAGAAAAAGAAAAATTATTGAATAGAAAGCGGTTTGTTATTTTTGTTAAAAATTTCTAGGCCTTTCCATTTCGAGCAACTTCCTTGTTTTGACATTTTGATGGTCACAGAAGATGGAACTTGCTTTGCCATTCGTCTTCTTTTGTAACACAATGAATAGAGTTATTTTATTTGCCAAACCTGAATCTAAATTTAATACATTACTTATCTTAAATAATTTAATAAATTAAAAATATGTTTCATAAAAAGCAACTAATTAGTTTAATGAAAAATCTTAATATTTGACGCAAGCAATATACAAGGAAACTATAACAATCGCATATTTGAACACTTAAGGCATTTGTAGATACTAAACAGACGTCTTCGAATATGAAGGTCATGCTCAAAATATAAGAATATTCCCAGAATAGAGTGTCAAAGCTGCCATACACTCTGTCCTAAAAGTTTATAGAATCCTGTATTTTGCGTGTATTTTTTGTTGTATATGATATATTTCGATGTAACTTACTGTATAGATATGTTATGTCTATTAAATTGAAAAAACAGCAGTTCTACCCCGTATATCTAATGCCAATTTTTAAATCATAGAATAAGCTGAAATATCCTGTCCCAAAAGTTTATAGACAAATGCAATTTTATGCATATATGGTATCTGTAATTATGATGTTGATCTGGAGCCTAAAAAATGCGTTGTAAGAAAAGGAAAGCGTTCGTTTGTTCTGCGTTTCAACATGCCTAAAGTGTAGCAGCTCTCTAATGAAGAAGTGAGTAAAATTCTGCATTTGAAATTGCTCGGTAAGACTGTTAAGGAAATATTGAAACTTTTAAATCGTTCTAAAAGCATGATTTATCGTGTATTAACTCGCAAGACGCCATATAAGCCAAAACCTCGTTCGGGAAGACCACGTGTGACGGATATTCGCAGTGATAGACGGATACAAAGAATGGCTTTCAAGTCAGAAAATGTCGGTTCGCGAAATTACTGGGGCTTCTTGGTTGCAAATCTCCAAGAACACTGTTCATAGATGAATTATAGAATCTGGTTATATGATCCACGCAAAAATGGCTCGCCGATTACCGCTCTCAAAGCTTCACATTAGTAAGAGATTACAATGGGCTCGTAATCATATGTCATGTAGTGATAAATGGATGGCTGTCCTTTTCAGTGATGAAAAAAATGGAACCTCAATGGACCTGACGGGAATATAAAATATTGGCATGATTTACGAAAAGAGTCCAGGAGCTTTTTCAGTAGGCAAAGTGGTGGTGGATCTTTGATGGTGTGGTCGGCTTTCAGTTCCAACGGTCAAGTGGGTTTGGCCTTTTTAGATGACCGACAGAATTCTCTCAAATACATAGAAACACTAGAAAATCATCTTATGCCATTTGCAGAAAACATAGGGGGACGAAATTGGTAATATCAGCAAGATGATGCTTTCATCCATACCTCCAATGCTATGAAAAATTATTTAAACTCGAAAAATGTTACTGTTCTTGAGTGGCCACCGATGAGCTCTGATCTAAAACCAATTGAAAATGTGTGGGGCATTATGTCTCGGAAGGTATATGAGAATGGAGGGCAATTTTATTCAGTGAATGCCTTGAAGACAGCCATTGAAAGTGCATGGTGCAACTTGGAACCAGAGATATTACAAACCTTAATTATATCGATGGAAAAACGTGTATACAATGTCATACTGAGAAATGGAAAGACTTTAAACTATTAAGAACATTGTATTGAGCACCTTTTGTTGAAATGTCATATATTCTATAAACTTTTGGGACACCTAATATTTCCATTTTTCTATATAATTGAAATAAAAATTGTTATTTTTTTTCTAAATATTTCGTTGAATACAAGTCGCATATGGTTTGAATAAACATATTCGTAATTGGTGTTTGTATGCCTTTTCGTTTTGCTAAAACATATATTTTACTAGATTCTATAAACTTTTGGGACAGAGTGTAATTTGTCACATAAACATTTCATATTCTCTATTTTGCAGTCGTTCACCATAATCTTGAAGCAAAAATACAGAAATTTAGCAACTGCTTTGAAAGTAAAGCGGTCTTATAAAAAAATTTTGAATAAAACATTACCTGGAATTTATTTGATATCGTCTTTTCAAATATTGTATTTATGAATTCATTGGAAAAAGTAATACCAAATATGATCCTGGGAAAACTAGGAAAATAAATAGATCACAATGTTTAGTTCTCTAATTTCTGTCATAAAGTGATTTTCAATAAGTATTTACATATTAACTGTCAGTAGCACAATCTAAATGAATTGTTTTTAACACAAATTTTTATGAACCAGTTTCTAATGTGACTTTAATATAAATTTATATTTTTTTAAAAATCCAATCGGTTAAACTCACACCTCAGCATCTTTAGTGTTTCTTTAAACTACTTTAAAATTATTCTGACAATAATCTACTTCGTCTTTTTTTCCCTTTTTATTTAAATTTTAAAATTACAAATAAAAATCATGCCAAGTCCATATTTATTTCTGCATTTCCTAAACATCATAAATTCAAATTCTTTTTTTTTAAAAATGAGAGAATTCTTCGGAGAACAATTTTGGAATGTCAAATCTTATTTTCTGTTGTTATATACATAATATAAAACATTGATTATTCTTTCAGAATTTACATGTACTTTCTTATTATCAGTGAAATAACAGCATTAAATGTGACAAATTAAAAAAAATTGAAAAAAGTTTGCATTTGCTATTTTTTTCTTCCAGAACATATTTAATTACTTTTTAAAAATGAATCCGAAATGTAAACTTTTAGTACAAAAACGAAATAAGTTATTGAGAGTTATAAGTTGTTTTCAGACAATGCTTATAAATACTGTCTTTGTGTTTAAAAAAAGTTACATCTATCTGTTAGTTACTGATCATTGGAAGCTTCTATCATATGCTTCGAAATTAAATCTTGGGGTATGTTTCTTCGAAATATTTATGGAGTAATTGCAAAAGAAGTTTAATAAACCAGCTTTAATAAAAAGCTTTTATTAGCGTACAAAAAGTAGAAATATTTTTTTAAATTATTTTCTGTTTCTTGGCTTTAATTTATAATTTATTTATTTATATATTGATAACTAAGCATTGATAAGATTGATCGATTTATTGATAACAAAGTTCTGAAAATATTAAAATACTAGCTGCGTGGCCCGGCGTTGCACGGGCTATCTCGAATAATGCGTCACTCTTTGGCGGAGAGAAGAAGTGAGGTCACGTGACACATTGCAAACATTATCTTCTAAATAAATAAGGAGAAAACAGCAGTTCAATCATTCCGTCCGCGAAAACGTGTCAAAATCGATTTATTTTTAAAAAAACCACAAAAAATGAAAAGAAATTGTTATTTTGTAATATATATATACTGTTTCCTGGCGAATTGAATGGTTAATCCGATTCCAGACGGCGTTGCTCAAGATCCATATTTTTTCGTATGCCCGTCTCCTGTTTATTTTTCTACAAGTATATGGCCTTTTTTCCTAGAAATATCTTCCTTTCGGGTAGGCCGGGTCGTTCTGGGTTCCTTTCCTTTCCTTTCAGTCCTATATTGCTGAATTAAAACTTTCTAATTAAGCCTCTTTATTACCTTGAAGTAGTATGGTTTCAATGAAAACACGAGAGGTTTGGAAAAAGAAATTTTATTTTAAACAATAAACCGTATAATCATTAATACAACTTTAAAATGAAAAATTATACTTCCAAAGTTTATAAATTAAAACATGCTATAAAAACCGACTCTGACTCCAGTATTATTATTAACCGACTCTAAATCCATCAAAAAATACGCATGAAGCAAGATGAGATACTTGAAACTTGACCTAATATTTGAGCTTATTTACCAGATTCTTTGTATCAATTACCAAAACCTTTACACAACGCCATCCATGTTCCATTGCAGCTTTCAACAATGAAAGAGAAACACGCCATTAACTATTTGTTTAAACAATGAAAACGTTTTGAATTGTGCTGCAACAATGAAAAATACTGTTATAAATTAATTTTTAAATTAATATATTTTTTGCTAATTGTAATGTTGGGATTTTAATGGTCAAAATGGATTCCTTGGATTATTCCCCATCTTTCGGTACTTTCGGCACGCTTCTCCGTTCAGCAGTTCATGAGAAGATAGCCTCACATAGATACATATGAATTTTAATACTGTACATGTTGTAATGACATCGAGAATACACAAATAGACAAAATTTCGAAACTCTAGCACATCAAGAAGTGAGTGAAAAGCAATTACAAAATTCCATCTAATAAATTCCATTAAATAAAAGCATGTATTTAGTGATAATTATTGATAACTTAGACAGTCATTCTGCTTATTATAAGTAATAGATTTTCCGCAAACTGCTAGATATGTTGTTATAAAATGCGATCATTTTGTTTAATAAGTTAATTATATTCAAAAAATAAGATATCTGTTTTCGAGATTTTCGAAAAATAAAATCACTGAAAAACTGAAAATCGACGAAATAATCAGAATTCAGATGGATTAATTCTTTTCAATCACTTATTTATTCATTCATTGAGGACTCCCACATTTTGATTATAGATGGTAAATTCAAAATGAATAGTAATTAATAATTTCACGACGGTCTAAAATACTGTGCGTAAGTAACAACATGTTGTTCAGTGATTTTAAAAGTATTATGCGACATTTTTTCCTAACCAGAATCGTGAACTTTAGTTTAGTTTAGTTCGGTTCGCGTACCATTTTAGAACAACTTCAAAAGTTATTTTGGGACGGACCTCGTACTTTTGAACCACAGTCAGATGACGAGGACAACACCTGAGCTAACATCCCCTCCCCAAAATCCTCGCTACACCGGCCGGGGTCGCTTGATCTCGATGCTTTTAATGTAAAGAAGAACTGCTTTTAGTTGGATCCTGGATGGAATTGAGTTTCGAACCCTCTCTCCGCCAATGGGGAACTTCAGCATTTTTTAAAAACACGTGAAAGCCATCTTTATTCGTAGAAAAAATCATTCTAATTTCAAATATGCAAGTGAAATTTTACAGAAAAATTTATTTATTTAAATATTGAGAGCGAAAGATGCACTGAAATAGCAGGAATCATGATGCAATCCGAAACTCACTCTCATTGGCCGAGTAGATTCTGACGTCAAGGGTGCCTTCCTTCGCATACTTCTCTTTCGCTAGTTCTGTACTCTGCTTTGAATCAAGGCGTTTGTACCAGCTAACATTTTAAAAGTGAAGTTTTTAGCTTAATGCCTTGAAAGAATGTGTATCTCTCTGAATGCAACCGATTTTCCAACAATCAGCACTCAAATATGACACACTATTCTGTAGTATTTTTATGGATCTCTTTGAAAGCTTCGGAACAAAGCAAGCTACTCACTTTCTATCAGTAAACTCCTGATCGCTTACTTATTTTATTACAAGGGAAGTAGCACAAATGTTTTGTCAGTACATGTGTCTGTAATTATTCGGTTCCGACAAAGAAACTGGACAGAAAACGCCGGCTCGTAAATTATCTCATAAGAAAAGTTGTTTTGACCTTCCCTTGAATGCATTTTCAGTAACCAGAACAAAGCTCTATACTATACAGAAAAGGCTTTGCCTTATGAAAAACGGATAGGTTTTCGAAACCATCAAGAAACAATAAATTGCAGAGGGGCCCTCGGGCATTCCGAGAAGACGCTGCGATTTCTGTTGCACAAGAAAGAACGAAAAGAACCTGATTTTGCATCATGTATTAAATTTCGTATGCCTACAGAAAAAAAAAAACAGGAATTTATTTATTTCAGAAGTTCCGTTCAAAATAATTTCAGGTACGGCATTTTTTTAAAAACACACCTGTGCCTTTTAAAAATTTTATTTTATATAGTTTTATTTTACTACGCTTTATTTTACTATATAAATTATTTCCTTTGTACAAGTATTAATTTTAAAATACTAGTTTATACTAATTAATATAAAATCTGGTAAAAATAACTTATATAAAGAAATACACTAAAAAATTAAAAATGATAAAACTTTAACCACTGTCGTAACCACTTTCGTAAATTGCAAAAAAAAAAAGAAAAGATACGAACAAAGTATCTATAAATAGTAAGCCTTCTTTACTGCAAAGTAAGCATTTTTCATTATGTTAGTTAATTTTTGAATTATATAAAAAAATATATAAATTTATAATAATATTCATACCAGACCAAATGCGACTGATCTAGGAATTTAAGTGCTGCCATCAACAAACTCAAGATGCACGATGAGATAAATTTATTCCACCTTTTCTCAACTATAATAATTGATGAGCAAACTAACTTTTTGTAGACTAATTTTGATTTTAATGCATTTATTGAATATAAAGAATTTATTTTGCATCAAAAGTTAATTCTGCGAATTATTTTGTTGAACTACAAATGAAAACGAATTTTATTATCAAAACAGTCGTGAATTTAAAGTAATTTTTAAGATATTCTTGTTAATTTTTAATAGTACTGATAATTTTTTAAAAAATATAAGAAACATTCGAATATCCATTGAAAAAATTTATGCTATAAAATAACATGAGCAAGTATTTTTTAAAAAAAGATTCTTAAAGAAAGTGGGATCTTCTATATTTTTACCCTTTATAGGGTTACCCTTTATAGGCCATTGTCCCTCAAAGGGTAAAAAAATAAATTCCACGTTATCAAATGGGAAAAAACTAATTAACTTTAACTATTTGCTTTAAAATATCTTAATTTTTTTTACTGCTAACCTCTTCTTATACTTCGCTTAAGAACAAAAAAGATATCGAATTCTGAATTTACTGTGCTTCATGATATACACTTTTAATAGGTATAATATAGATTAATAACTCACATCAAAATTATCTCCACAGACATGACGAACGCTGCTTCCTGATAATTCCGGATTTAGCTTCGGATCTCTCTTCATCGCTTTACACCACTTTTTGCGAATAACATAATTTTTTGGCACATTGATAAATAATTTATCGGGTGCCGTTACAGTTGTATTACGACATTTAGGAACAATACAATACTTGTATCTTTCCGACATTATTTTATCTGATGCGATAGTCGGAAAATATAGAAAATAAAGAGAATCTCTATAGAGCGCGAATGGGGAGGAAGAGTGTTTCTCCCCTGTCTGGCAACTTTGACGACAGACCCGTTTCGCTCCAAAATGGATCGTTTTTCCCGCGTTTTCTGAGAGGCGAACTTTGATTGCAAATTTAAAAAAAAAAACTGTCTAGAATTTTTTTGAATGTTATTGTTCGTTTCGAAGCATTATAAATCGATTTAAAAAATTTTAAAAAAATACTGAAGTTCCCCATTCAGAAATTCCGACATCAATTCACATCGACCTTTTAAAATCAGGGGTATGTAATACAAAATTATATTACATTTTATTATTTTGAATCAAACGTAATTAAAATTGAAATTTAAATACTAATTACTTAACACCCTTCCATAATTTTTTATATGCACAGGGTATATATACCTATGTATTTGTTGTGGAAAAGAAACAGATTCTTCATGAAATTCGTACTTCTTGCTTTAATACTACTAATAAAGATGAATGTCTGTCTGTGTGTCTGTTAGCGGTCTACAGAACAGACCGTTGAACCTACAGCTACCAAATTTGTTACAGGTATACTTTGGGAGGTAGGAATGTGCACCTCGGAGCCATTTTTTTTTCAATTTTTTATTCAAATTTTAATTATTTAAAAATTAGGCAAATTTTGGCCGGTTTAGGCCGTTTCTTCAAGAAAAACTTCCGAAATAATTATCGGACGAAAATTGTTTTTATACCATTTTAAAGTGCGAATTTTCATCTTTCTAATGTTGTTAGTTAAAACTCTGTATATTATATTTCGGAGAATTTTAAAATCTCCTTGAATGCATTATCTACTGCTTGAAAATCGTTTAAGGTCACAGAATGCAGAACACCCCTCGCGGACAAGGTCACAGGAACGTTGTTTCCTCTTGGAGGGTTCAAAGACAAAGGTTCCCCCCCCCCCCCTTTTCCCTTCTTCGAGATGACGTGGAAGAACTTCGCCTCCCGGTACTGCGGTTGGTTTTAGCGAGATTCGCAGTTCTACACCGTGAAAAGTTTTTTTTCCCTCTAAACTTAAAATGCTTATATTTTACAATTTTCAAACATTTTAAACCCATTTTACACGTAAACCACTTCAAATCAATTTTGAAATGTAGAAAATGACCTTTTCTGTGATATTAAATTTAAACATTTTCGGAATTTTATCAAACTTTTATTCCTGTTTCAAATTATACGTGCTTTACAATCCTTCAACAAACTCAATTACAGTACCACAATCGGAGCGAAACAGATAATGAAATATCAAATTATAAATGAATTTGGCATATGATTGATAATGTTTTTAAAACTTTCTAATGTTGGCTCGAATTATAGAGTTTATTACATTTTTTATTTCAAATTTGCTTTTTTATTCTTATACCATTTTTGTTAAAATTAAAGTGCATTTCAAATTGTAACAACAATTTAAAATAAATATTTGAGAAGTAGCAGCTAATAACTGCATTCATTTCCTGTTCTCTTAACTTTAAATTTCATTTACGAACTGGAATTAATGCATCTAAAGACGATCTTTCTGTACTATTTCATTTTGGATGCATTTTTATTTCATTTCTGATTTTGGAACTAATTGTTTCATCTAAAAAAATCAAATAAATATAGTTTTTTTTCCATGACATTTTACTTGATATATGATAGTCATTTCTTTGAGTTTTCAATTGTTTTTTTACAGTTTATTACGTTTAAAAATTTAAAACGGAAATTACTTATTAACATTAAATACAAAAATAACAACTATTTCAAACATCCTATATATGTGCATGTTATTGATATAACTGAATCATTTTAAGTTGTAAGTTCTAATATGGGCGAACCAGCTGGTCGCCGCAGGCGGCTAGTGATTAAATATGTGGCCATTCACCCTTGTTTTTTGAAAGCTTGGTGGAAAGAAGAGTAATAAAAATAAGGAATGCTTGCATCATATGGGATTGCGTTGTTAACTTCTGTGATTAGCAAGTTCGTCAAACTTTCTTCTCTTATGAAACAAATAATGTAGCAATATAGATTCCCATCTTCTGACATATGAAATAGATTTTTGATTTCATAGAAATCATCTTTCAGATTGTGAGGGGTAGCCAAAAAATATAACTCGATCATTTCTTATTATAAAAGTAAAGGTTAAAACTATATTAAAATGCTCAGATTTGAGGTTCTTTGAATTTTTGTCTCGTCTCGAAGTAGAACTATTTCCGAGATTAGGTTAGTAAGGGATCATCTGACTTCAGATGAAAAGGTATTGTAAAACGAAGGTGTCTAAAATATTCAGCTGCTAATTCTTCATAACACGATTGAGCGATATGTTCTATTTTATTTTATTTTCCTACAAAGAATTACTTTGCGTCAGACTGTTTTCTCTATAATCAATGATAACCCAAGCTGGTAGTGAGTAAAAATATACGAGCAATGGCATCACCAGAGAATGATGTCATAATTATTTCTATACAACTTCAGGCATCAAAATATCTCTTTAAAATCAACAAGTCTCATTTGAAACAGAGAGTTTAATTACGCTGAACACTGATTAACGAATTACATAAGATAGTTAGATTAACCTATTGCAATGGTTCTCATGACACGACTTCCGAATAATTCCTGATATATATATATATATATATAAGAGGGAAAAAACATAATAGTAAAAAAAACATTCATATCAAATTCGAAAGGATATAAAAAAACGAATTGAGAGTATATCCGAGTAAAGACAAACATGGGAATAGTAACAGATGGAAAATATATATATAGATATATCACATGCACAATGAATGCGGTAAAAGCTACAATTCCAAAAGCGCTGTTGTAAACAGAGTATAAAACGTAAAATGAAGGAGTATAAAATGTGAAATGAAAAACGCAATAAAAGCACAATAACGTTTCTTCAGGGAATGAAGTTTTCGTGAATTGCTAAATATAAAAGTTTGACATTTTCTTGCAATCAGTTACGCCGTAAGGCCTAAAACACTGATTTTCATCCCTAATGCCAAACCAAACCAAAAAACAGAGAGAGGAGTTTTGAATAATTAAAAATGAGAGACCAGTGAAAAATGTTTAAAAGACGCGTTTTCGAGGTAAAATATCAGACATTACCGACTTGAGTGACCCTACCACGAAGATTATACTTCGCGTCGGCATCTCTCTGATAAGCAATCCTTTACTTACATCTTAAATCCACGTCAACATCCGTCCTTCTGTTACGTAAAATATGTATTCTTACTTTTCTCTAATGTTATCACATAGTAATTCTGTTTTAATTATTCAAAATTCCTCTCTCTGTTTTTTTTTTTGGTTTGTTTTGGAATCAGGGATGAAAATCAATGTTTTAGGCCTTACGGCGTAACTGATTGCAAGAAAATGTCAAAATTTTTATATTTAGCAATTCACAATAACTTCATCCCCTGAAGAAACGCTATTGTGCTTTTATTGCGCTTTTCATTTCACATTATATATATATATAAAATGTGTATATATATCCAGTTTCAACCGCTCTGACGATCGAGAATTCCCCTCTTTTGCAATACTACTTAATCTCGCTGCGATGGTGCAACTTCCTCTTTATAAAACCATGTAGCTTTCCTACCAGACGCCCGTTTCAGCGTGGCTTGTTTCTTCGTCGCCGGTGACTGCGCTTCGCGTCTCTTAATACTTTAAGTATGGCTTGAAATTACTATTAATTAGCCCCAAATCAGATGAAACCTATAAATCAAAGAAAGAAACTGTTCATCAATCGTCAACGACTGCTGTCTTGTTTGAAATTACACTTTTATACCTCACAGAAACCATGATGTTATATATATATATATTCCGGCTAAAAAAATAAGCATCAAACACGAAAAGACGCAGCACACATTCAAAACAGTGAATTAAAACACATAATTTACATATGAGGTAGAGGTTGCATTGCCGAATGAAAATTAGCATAAAACGCAATCCCGCGGTCACATCGTAACGCCTTAAAAAGGAGCTTGCTGGACCTATGCTTCAGTTCGCAAGCAGCGATAGTTCCGAAAAATCCAAGATAGCCAAAGCGGAAAGCATGGATAGAAGAAACCATTTGCATTATGAGATGCGTTCGAGGGCTGTCGGTATTCTGCAAGCTGGTGCAAGACAATCTGCTGTTGCCAAAGAGCTGAATATGCATTGTAGTGTCATCCATAGGCTGTGGAACCATTACCAAAGGGATAAAAACGCCAGTAGAAAACGTGGGTCTGGACGCCGGAGAATCACTACATCGGCAGACGATCGCTACCTGTTGCAATGTGTCAGACGCCGGAAGACACTAACAGCGCGACAGCTGGCGTCGCAGCTCTTTGCTGCTGTCGAAAGGCCCATATCCCGCCAAACTGTGTCTCGCAGACTGCATGAAAGAGGACTGTTCACACGACGTCCTATTGTTTGTGTGCATTTGTCCCCAGCGCACGTCAGAGCGCGGTTGCATTGGGCCTGCGAACATCGCAGCTGGACACCAGAGCAGTGGGGCTACGTACTTTTTGCGGATGAGTCTCGATTTAACATCCAGAACGATTTCCGAAGGGCAGTGATATGGCGAGAGACAGGGACACGCTATCGGGTGCCAAACATCTTCCGAAAGAGACCACAGAGGTGGCGGGTTACTTTTCTGGGCAGGGATGAACAGCCAAACCAACCTCTACGTGTTCGCTGGGAGTTCCATCACGCTGTCTGATATCGCGACGAAATCTTACACCTCTTGTGCGGCATTTTATCTTTTGCAATGGGTACCGACGCGGTATTTATGGACGATAACGCCGCCCGCAGAACACGGTGGTGGAGTTATTCGAAGAGTGAAACCAACGACAGTGGCCTGCTAGATCACCGGACCTGAATCCCATAGAGCACATGGGACATGTTGGGAAGACAGATTAGGCAGGTTGCATTTGCCCCAGAGCCTCCCTCCACGAGCTCCAACACGCCTTATTACTGGAATGAGTATTACTGCTACAACAAGCGATCAACGACATGACATGTCTCGCCGTTGCCAAGCATGCTTTCAGCTAGAGGGTATCATACCCATAATTGGTGTGTGGTTCCCATTGCAAATTCTGCCTACAAATCTTGGACTGTCGCGCTGTGATGGCTGTACATATGTGACAGTTTTATTATCATTGCTTTATTATTTGATGATGTATTGTAAGCAAACCTACCTCGTACAACTTTCACCATATCCATTAGATATGTTTTGTTTGTTATTCGAGTTTTGATCTTTCTTGCTATTTTTGAGCAGGAGATGTGTATATATATATATATAAACTGTATATATATAATATATATATATATATATATATATATATATATATATATATATATATATATATATATGGGATGTGTGTGTGTGTGTGTATGTATATATATATATATATATATGTAATCTTTTAGAAATTTTCCCTTATTTAAAATAAATCCTTTTTAACGACAGTTAAATTTTAATTACGAACGAATTATTTCTACTTCAATCCTATGATAAAAAACACTTCTACTCTAACTAGACTCGCAAGAGTCGCAATATTTCTAGAGCCTCAACTTCGGTACTTTAACCTTTTTGGTATTATAAAAACTCTCCGCGTCTGCGTAATTTCCTCTTTCGTAATCATGTAACGCACTGAGCAAGTCACGCCGTTTTAGGCGTAATTCTTCATTCCTGGTCAGGGCTTTATTATTTCAATAATCTTTTAAAAATCTTTATCTAGAGTATTCTATAACTAATTTGATTATGCCTTACTTCTGGAATAAACAGTTTTGTCCTTAAACGACTGCATCTTTTTTTAATTTGGATAAACACAACATCAATGGAAATGTTGTTTCATAAAGTCGCCAGGAAATTTGGCCTTTCGTTGGAAACATAGCAATGAATTTCGAGCTCATTCGTGCTATATTAAAGCCTGCAAGTATTAAAAATTAAGAATGCTGCTGCGTTATCTTCTAAAGTATTCTTTCTGCAAAACGATTTCTTCAAGTAAACATCGATAAAATATGGAAACCCCGTAGATCAATGAAAAAATCGTCTCGCCACACCCTGATCATCACTCGTCGCTTACTTCGATGATATAATTCATGTGCAACTCAACCACCTTCAAGTTATTTCAATACCGTTAACTGCAAGCATTTAGTTCATCTTTTTCACCATGTATTCAGATCTATTTACAACGGTGCCTTCCAGTAGTGTTCAAGTTCTATTCTTCCAAGTGTTGTCCTTCAAGTGTGTGCTGCAATATTTTCACGCCAAATATGTAAAAGTTTCGATATCACAGTGGATTACTTTTCATCTAATGCGTCAACCACAAAAGCCATATAAAGTATTTCTACAATAAATAAAGTGCACAAAAAAATGCAGTTGCTAATTTTTTATAAATAATAACAGTTTTTAATTGCAAATATTCAATTTATTATGTTCTTATAAATTCTATTTTAATTTTGAAAAATTGATTTTGGTTCATTATGTTTTGCAAATATTTGTTGATTTTTCATTGTATATATTGGTTTCTGAACTTTATGATTAATTAAGATTATCAATTGATTTAAAGTTATATTTGAAATACTTTTGTTTTGAAGGTAATGTGCTATTATCAGAGTTGAGTAAATTTTGAAAATAATCTTGCAGTGTGTGCATAGTAAATTTTGAAATTCATGATATTTAATATTGAAAATTAAGGTAGTTCATGCTGTTATACAAGTTTTAAGAAAGATTATTTTAAAAATTTGGAGTATTACAATGCAAAGTTCAGGTTGCAAATTTGATTTATTCAGAGATTTGATTCATTTATACATAGTTTGTTTTCGTGCGTCTCTTATATTTTGAAATGAAATCCCATACCAATCTGAAAATAACATTTTTCGACTATGGTTATACTAGGAAATGCTACTTCAAAAAAAATGACCTTGAATGTTTATAAAGTAAACTTAGTTTGAAATGCTATACATTTTATAATTTAGATAAATTTTAATTGCTTCATGAATTAATTTTGTTTAAAATCAGGTTTAGATGTGTTGTTTGAGTATGGCAAATAATTTATATTACATGACTTAAAAGAAAAGTAAATAAAACAAATTTTACTCTACAGAGAAAAATAAATAATGAACAACAACAAAAAAAAAATTAACACCAACTCCCTCCATTCTGAGGCCTCGGAAGATCAGTTTTTGTACTTTCGACTGCATTAACAGTTTGAGAGTGTAGATAGGTTGTTAAAAAATAAAAAGAAACAATAATTTTCTCGGTGGATTTTACGATGTGGATTAGCACAGAGTTTGACCATCAAAACCAAAAGTGCTCATCTCTGCAGGCTATAATGTCCCATCGTGTCTTTCTTCCTAAACAGAAAATTCTTCACTTTATAAAAAGTAAATTAAGTCATAATTTTTAATTGCCATACTACCATCACGACACTTACGAACTTATAAATTTCCTGATTTCTGAAAAAGAAAAAAAAAACAATTTATATTTTAGAATTATATATCAATGTTTTTTATTTGTTTACATTTAGAGTTTTTACGTGTACCAAGAAGCTTCAAGAACTTGATCCAAGAATTATAAGAATTTACTTTAGTTTTCATATTTCTGTTTTTATGAAGTACATTTGGAATTATTTTTATATCTTTTTGCATATTCAGTATTAGTATTATTACTTCCTGGCCATGACCATTAGTATAACAAATATAAAATTTTTGAAAAAAATTCAAAAAACTTTTCCGACTTCGCAGAGTTGATGACAAGGAGTCAACAATGACAGAGTTGGTCTAAGGGCCCTGTTGCCATACGAGTCTTGCGGAGAGGGTAAATTGTAATGACTTAGAAACTTTCCCATCTTTAAAATAAATCCTTATTTTCTCATCTTTAAAGTAAATCTTTTTTAACAACAGATATTTTTTAATTACGAACGAATTATTTCTACTTCAATACTATGATAAAAAAAAAAAAACTTCTACTGGAACTAGACTCGCAAGAGTCCCAATATTTCTCGAGCCTCAAACTTCGGTACTTTTCCCTTCTTGGTATTATAAGAACTCGCCGCGTCTGCTCTTTCGTAATCATGAAACGCACTGAGCAACTCACGCCGTTTTAGGCGTAATTCTTTACTCCTGTCCATGACTTTAATTTTCCCATAATCTTTCGAAAGTTTAATCTATTATTGAGTACTGTATAACTAATTTAATTTTGCCTATTTTCGAAATGTAATAAAATGTTTTGGACTTTCAACGACTGCAATCCTTGAACTAACTGTACACTTTACTTGACGGAATATCATTATATATATATATATATATATATATATATATATATATATATATATAACGATTTTTTTTTCAACCAGTATGGGATATGTTGTAAGGGCAGTGAAAATCTCTGTCGAGTTCGTAGATGGGATATCCAGGAGTAGAGGGTGGAAATTTTCATTTTCCCATAATTCCTTTACAATTGAAAATAGAAAGAAAATTTAAATTAGGCGAATTATTGCCTTATCATAACGAACCATTTTTGCATTTAAACTTTTTTGATAGTTACAATTGTTTAGAAGTTATGAGCTGAAAAGTATTTTCCCTCCACTCCCCCTAACTTAAAGTACCCTTTAACCTAAGCATGTTACCCCTTGCTGGAAAGCTCTCGTTATTTGCAGTCACTTCCGACCGCTTTCATTCTTGCAGCTCTAATCCTTATGAGAATAGAGGGCGAAATGTTCTTTTCCTTATTATTAGTAGTAGAGACGTATATGTATAACGCTTTTGCCCATGTTATCTTGTGAACACGATAACTAGAGTAATTTTGATTAGATTTTAACCGGGGAGGGATATGTTGTAAGGACTGTAAAAATCTCGGCCGAGTGGGCTAACCAGCTCAAAGGGGATGGTAATGGTGGGCGACTGAAAATTATCTATAATTCCCTTATAATTGAAGATAGAAAGAAAATTCAATTTATGCGATTTTTGAACCAGACTATTTTTAAAAACAGCCGTTTTCTCCTTAAATTATTATTTGTTATATAGGTACTTCAAATCTTGTTAACAATTACTAAAGTAAAACAAAGGTTTCAATATTTTAAAACAATTAAATTAACTAGTTAATTATTCATTAATTTAAAGCATGAAAATAAATCAAATCGCTGTCAAATACTATGAGCCATAAAAAAGGTTTTAGTGAAGATTTTGG
>BGPR01011700.1:7627-47582 GCA_013235015.1 Araneus ventricosus | reverse complement strand
ACCGATAAGAAAAACTTCGCTTACACCAGCTCTCTGGATGCTCCCTGAGTACCCTAAACTTGTACCAGGGCTGTTAAATAAGATTAATCATAATTTTTAAAGGTAATTAAAAGTCAAGAAAAATAAAATTAATATCGTAAGTGTAAGGGGATAAGTGAATAATAGATGGCGCAAGTTGCACGCTTACGGTGTCACTGCTGTGGTCATGGCAGCCGGCCAAGTACATGTTGTTTCTGCCAAAAGAATGGATGTGACACACGACGAACAATACACTGCACTGAAATTTTGTTCCCCTTAAAAAACATCAGCTGAAGGCTAAGAGATACTAGAGGAAGCTGATAGGGAGTCTGTATTTCGATATAGTACAGAACGCCGCGCCATGTCCCCTTGCCTGATGTCATTACAACAACTGAACCGATTGAGTGGACATTCCCTATAGCACAGCTAGTAGATGGTTAAAAATGTTTATAGAGAGAAGGCAATCGATTTCAAAGCAAGGCGTCATCACCGCTGCTGTCATAATGAGAGAAGATTGTCGAATCATATTAAGATACCTATCAGAATGACTGAACATTTTATTGGGTTAAGGCAAGGTCTGTGATAACGGAAGGCTCCAATTCTTTACTATTTCCAATGTTGTTGTTGAGTATCTTTCAAAAATCAATGTCACGTGCGTTCTCCATCCTCCTTATACCCCTGATTTAGCACCGTGTGATTTTTCCTTTTTCCGAATTTGGAGAAACACCTCCGGGAAAGGAGTTTTCATCATTAGAGGTAGTGGTGAAAGCTACGGAGGCGAGTTTGAAGTACCGGTCAAAAAATTGCTTACAGCATGTGTTTGAAGCCTTGAAAAATGGTGGGATAAGTACCTTGCCTGTAATGAGAAGTATTTTGAGGAAGATCGTCAAAATTTTGAGGATTAGTACAGATAATTATTTTTTATTAATTTGTGATAATTCTTTATTGAATAGCCTACGTATATCAACACCAAAAAAGAGCAAAGGATACGCATCTTCCTCCTCACAATTTGAAGTGAGGGATACAAGGCATATCACAACTGAGGATAGTAAACGGTATTTACATAAGTTAAAAGCAACACGCAATAAAAGGCAAGCAAGGAAAGATAGAGATATATTAATGTTGGTTTATTATTTATATTCAGTTGAAATAGTTTCCAGCTGCATCTGTACTGGCCATCAGGACACAGATAGCAACCGGATTCGTCTCTAAACAGTATTCGTCCCCATTGAACTCAAGTTCTGAGCTGATGATTTGAGCGCCACTGCAATCGGACTCGACGGTATATATGGGTGAAGATAAGCGGCGTAACGGTTAGAGTGAATGAAGATTCCGTTCTCTCAGTCGTCTGTCAACGTTGCTGTTGATAACTTGCGAGTGCGTCACATCGGACTGTTGATACCGACGATTCTGGTGTTGCACAATCCACAATCACCGATCTTCCTCGTCCAGATGCAGACGCCATACATCCACGCCTTTATGCTACCGCCATCCGCTTCTTTCCAGTCCGACGTTTACTATCCTTTCAACTTCCGACATAATTCGTCATGGTGAGCACAATTTCGGGCTAGAGAGAGGTTCCGCCATCTATGTTGCCATTCCAAACAAAACCTAAAACATATTTCATCCATAAGATCTTTAATGGCTTTGGAGTACCCGCCTCTTTGCAGGAACTACCTCCAATCCAGGCTTTCTGTAACTGACCTGGTTTGTTTAATTTCCAGTGAATAAAAGTTCTGAGAGTGAGGTAAGGGCCCAGAAAGGCAAGACGATTGCTGCGTTTTCAAAGCTAGTACCTTCCCCACCAAAGTTCTGAAAAGAACTAGCCGGGGAAACTAGAGTAGATTTTATCCATCAGTTCGAAACCAGTCCTCATGTATACACCAGTTACAAAGAGAGTATTCCCCCGATACGACTGAGTACTCGCTATTCATTCAATGCACAACAAATTTAATCATTTGCTTGCAGTCGAAATGTCTTGGCATACGAAATTGTAATACAATCCGCTCTTATTTCTTCTGGGTATGTCGACTTTTATGTCTTAGAAAATATACGTATATGTGTCTCACGAAAGTACAATAATGTATTACCCAAGGTGTATGTGATATCCTTAGGTAGAAGTACATGGAAAATATTATAGAACAGTCTCAGAATGTTCTAGGATAAAGCATCGCATAAAACGAAAAAAAGTGAGAGCTTTATTTAATTATTCAGCTTAATAGTTAAATGAAGATTGAAAGATTTTAACAAATACAAACCCGTTGTTTTAGTTAAATTTATAATTGTAATTTTGTAGTTGACTAGGGGTAACTAAAAACAATAATCTTCACAATTTTTTAGCAAGATAATACTCCTTAATTATATTATTTAAATTAACATTTATAGTTACATTCTGTTCTAAATATTATTTCTCTGTTCAGAATTTACTGAAACTCGAAACCATTTGAGTTCATAATTTTTAAAAAGAAATATCTTTTAAATGATGTATCTATCATTATTTCATTTTAAAATCTGTTGCGAGAGAGTAACTGTATTTCATCAATGCTAATGTATATAATTTCTGAATTGCTTTAATTTTCACCATTTAATAACTGCACACCAATATTAGAAATTTAAGTCTTAATGATTTGTCATGTCCCTTCGCTACTTAAACCATTACATAAAATATATGAATATTTCTAAATTGCTTTAATTTTCACCATTTAATAACTGCATGTCAATATTCGAAATTTAAGTCTTAATAATTTGTTATGTGCCTTCGCTAATTAAACCATTATATATAATATATGAATATTTCTAAATTGCTTTAATTTTCACCATTTAATAACTGCATGTCAATATTCGAAATTTAAGTCTTAATAATTTGTTATGTATCTTCGCTAATTAAACCTTTATATATAATGTATGAACATGAAACTGTTTCGGTACGATTTATTTTTCTTGCATAATGAAAAAACTGTTGCAGATATACGTTTGAATTAATTAGAAAAATTAATACATGCATTATCACTGACAAGAATTAAAAGTAGTTTAATAAAAAAATTAAGTCACAAAAAGTAATTTCAAAGTAATCTGAGGCGGAGATGCAACCCACAAAGAAAGACTTTTAAACCATTGTTTAACCATTTTGCTAGAAACTATACTTCGAACAAGAAAACAGTTTCGAGAAAATTGCATTTTAATGAAAAAATATTGATTTTCTGGAACATACAACCGATGAATATTAAATTGTCTTTATCGTTTGTTCGGTGTCTTCTTCCTTTTTTTCTATAGGTTGTTTTTCATATTTTTTATTTTCTTTTTACTTTCTTAAGTTCTTTTCAAGAGATGATTTTTCATAGAGTTAAGCTTTCTTGTTAACACTGTATCATGACTTCATGCTCATCATTTCCATCTCACACGTGAATAAATTTTGTTTCTGTGAATACAACTCTGCGAGTAGCATCCTAGTCTTGCTTTCTCACTAAGAGAAATATTGATAAATAATTTTACATTTAATAATTCATTTCTGTTTTTTCAGAAGAACTCTTTAGCAAGTGTAACAGTTTTTTGTTAACAAAATCGGATGTGGTTAGCATGTAATAATAAATCATAGACGGTTGAAATTATGGCGGTAATTCTAATTCCACTAGTCTAGCGCATACAGATATCATTCATGAGCGCAAGTACTCATGATAGAAGTGAATATTAGCACCTTCTCTTTGGTCAGAGTGACCTTGGATCACCTAGATAGCACATCAGGTAGAAACCTGACTCATCTATGATGCAATGTAATAGGTTGGTTTCATAAAAAGCTTTCTAAAGAAACTACCTACATTTGAGTTTAAATAAGAAATAAACCAAAAAATACCCACCATAATCAGACCGACCGCAGTAAGCAGTTTTGAATAATGGTAGTAATACCAACGGAAGTATAGAACACATAATCATCACCATCTGACCTCATATTTATTCAGCCACCCCATATTTAATTCACAAGGTCACTCCTGTATATATATATATGTGATATTTTAATTTTTTAACTTTCCTAAATAATCTTAACGATAATTCCCATTTTTAAATACTTCCTACTTTCAACATAATTAACGCACTACAACTTCTCTTTCAAATCACGAGTTTCAAGGGAATTCCCTATTCTGGGTACTTACGTTATACGGCCCATTTCGGTCCTTTTCCACGCCAGTTATGTAAGTTTCAACAACAACGCGTAATTCAAGTGTAATTTCTGAATTCTGGTCATGAGCTGCAAACAAATTCATTAAATGGCTTTAATTATGAAGAATAATGCTACCTGATGCCTAAATAAAGAAGATTTGGATAAATGTCGTCTCTTCTTCCCCTGATGAAAGTGGACTGCCTTTCACCTTTTTAAAGCCTGATCTTCATATATTAATAAAAGAAAAACATGAAAACACGTTGTAAAAGAAAACCAAAATAATAATAAAAGGAACAAAACGCCAACGTCCGGGGACGTCAATAGCAAGGGAACTCCCAACGGCGCAGAAAAATTCGGTGTTTCTGAACAAACTCTAGCACATGCTAAAAGAGTTTGATTTCTGAACAATTTGCAAACAAAAAACCACAAAGTTTGAAAAAAAAAGAAAACCCAAGTCCAATTGAGAAAGAAATAAAATATAATAAAAGCTCCAAGTCCATTAGAAACAAAACATATTAAACCCAACCCCAAAACCAACAAAACAAAACAAAAACGAAGAAAAAGGTGTCAACACTCACCCAAAAAGATGATGAGCATTTGTGAAGTTTTTTCCTCATATTTAAATCTTTTATAGAATCTATTTTTTTCTAAAGTTTTCTTCTTTTGTATTGCATTTGTTCCTGGTTTTGTTTATTTTTGTATATGTTTATATATATATATAGAAGAAAAACAATAAAATGAAAATAAAATTACAAACATACATATTAAATTCGAAAAGATATGAAAAAACGAATTGAAAGTATATCCGAGTAAAGATAAAAATGCGAATAGTAACAGATGGAAATATATATAAATACATCACATATGCAAGAAAATGTCAAACTTTTTATATTTAGCAATTCACAATAACTTCATCCCCTGAAGAAACGTCTTTGGGCTTTTATTGCAATTTTCATTTTACTTTCTATACTCTTTCATTTTACGATTTATACTCTATCTATCTACATATATATATATATGTAAGATCAGGCTTCAAAGGTGAAGTGTAATCCATTTTTGTCAGGGAAAAGACAACATTTGGCTCAATATTCTTTATTCCATCATTGAGGATAATTTAGGTTAGTTTTGAGTACGTAAAATAATCATATTTTTCTATTATCCATGGCCGGAATTAAAGAGGTAACGCCTGAGCGGTGCGATGTTGTTGTCAGCTTACATGCTTGAATCAACAAGGGCGGATAGGAATGCACAGAAAGTTTAAATACCCAGAGAAAGGGAATTTCCCCGGAAAAGACTCAGACTGAACAGTCGTAGCGCGCTTATTACGATTGAAGTAGAAGTATTAAAAATTAGGTGTCGTTAAAAGAGATTTAAGAAAGTAAAAAATTAAAATATCACATATATATTATTAAAAGATGTATCTACTGAAAGTATTGGCAGAATTCCTAACTGGTATTTTTATTAGAAAATTTTATTTGCATTTTTAAAATACGCTCTCACCGACCGCACTTCCCGAGTTAAATCCAAAATTTTCTCCTCCCCAGTTAAGGGTTAAAGCTGCAGAAGGGCTATTTTGGGACAGACCTCTTAATTATGAACATCAGTCAGACGAGGATGTTTTGTCTGTAAAAGCCTGAGCTGGCACCCCTATCCAAAATGCCACACTCAATAACTAGTTGGAGGTGTGTTTGGCCCAAGAAAACAGTATAACTGCATCCATACGTGATCTTCATTTGGAAATCTGAATTTCACAACCACCCTCTGTCACAGAGGCCGAAAATTCTTCTAGTCATACTCACCAACGGCAAGGATGACACCTCCTGCAAAACTGTGGGCCTACCCTGTTTCTTTCACATAAATGAAATCATTTGCAAAATATGCAAAACCATACAACATGTATATTAGTTCTTCTGTTGAAGTTAATTCCTAATATTTTTACTCCTACCTAATTTTATCACCATATGTGTTCTAAATATATTTTTTGATTGGTAATTCCATAGGCGTTTGAAAAGGACTGCGTATTTTTCATTTTTATGAACTGAAGAAAGGATTATTGCATCCGTTTTTCTTTTCCAGAATCCTCGTTTTATTAAATTGATTTGTATTTTACCTAAGAACAGATTCAAGATTATTTGAAATGGCTTTTATTTCAAAATTTATGATTACATACATAAGAGCACTAAAACATATGCTCACTAATAGCCTAGCTGTTAAGGCCGGGCAGGGTTGGGGAATCGGAGAAAAAAGTTTATGGGTCTGTGTTTTTTACTGATATTTTTCAAAAATTGGTAGACCGATATGTGCATTGACTTTCTTGTTGCGGTCGGATGGCTCCAGGAGACTTTCCTGGCTTGTTCCCAAGCTATGTGGGTTAGTGTTTCCTAAAAGTCATCCAGATAGGCAGTGATACTTCCATTTCAGTTGCTACCTAGATACTTCAACCACGTTCTCACCGACAGAAGATGCCCAAATCCTTCTTTTTCATGAGTCGTATATTCATGGACTTTGCTAGATATACTACATCCAGAGGGATTAAAATCGTAACCATTAATACCACTGAGCCATATGGTATGTTAACAAAAGTGCTATCAAAAGGGAGTCAATTGGGAAAATTCGGCACACTCTTCGAACATGGAGTCCTCAACTTTAAGGCAAGTTTTAGATTTTTAAAATTTTATTTTGTCCTACAACATTAATTTTAAAAAATCGTGAACTTCATTCGTTTCATATCAGGATTCGTAGTTTGCTTTGAAAGTTCAATTTTAAAGAAAAGTAATTTTAGTAAAATATAATGAATTTTAAAATATTTTCATTTATTCCCGTTCCAAAATTGAAAACAAGTTTGAAGAAGAGAGATGATGTTGATAATAATAATAAAAAAATAAATTCTCATGCTTATAAGACGTAGCTACGGTAATAGGTATATTTCCTGTTTGGTTATCTAAGAAATCGAACTGAAAGATTTTTATTCCATGTTTTCAGTTATATAGAAGTACCTTAAATATTAATAATCCAATCTGTTTGCTGAAATTAATACATAAGTAAATACCCCGACATCTTATAGGAGTTCTTCGAATAATTGTTTTGAAAATTTCTGCTTTATGAAAATAATTTCCATTGCTTATTTTGAGTTACAATTATGTAATTACGATTCCTACTGAATAAAATATCATAACTCTCACATAATGTATACCAAAATATTTTCCAATGAGCTAATTTAGGAACAATGTGCAACGCCAATTACTGCAAAATAATTATTTCAGAAATATCGGCACTTTAGTGGTAATGAAATTTTCCTTTACTAGTTCCCTAAACAAACCTTCATAATAACAAGTGTGCGTTTATTTACACTTCTCACACAGTCACTCCCATTAAAATTTTATGCCCTAAATCCAAAAACACTCATAAAACACGGCTCCAGTTTCAATTCTAAGTGTTCCAAAATATTGCGTAGTAGCGAGAATGCGAAGGTCTCGGCGCATGCGCACTCCGCCACCAGACGATTGTCAACACATGGAGCGCATCCCTTTTAACATCGATTCCTAACCATCATCTGTACCTTCTCCCTAGGTAAGTACTTCCCTAGATTTGAATTTTATTCCTCCAAACTTAGAGTACCGATTTCTGTATTCTAAGTACCCTTAACGGATTAAAGATCAGATCTCCAGTTGGGAAAATTTGGGGGCAGGATGAGATTCTGGGAGCAAGATTATCTGCATTCAAGGATGCTGGAATTTATCCGCATCTTTCGCTATGACGTAGAAGAATCTGTAAATGGTTGCCTTGCCAACCAGAAGGGTGCCAATTTTGGGTTTTTGTTTTGCTTTTAAAGGAATTCTAGTGCTTCAATTTTTTTTAACGCCGTGCTGGTGCTTCAATAAACCAACGATCCGTGAAGTAAATTATTTGAGGGGGGGAGGAATAATGTGCAGCTGCAAAACATGCTGTTGGCAAAGGGTGAATTCGGAAGTGATTTGAGCGTGTGAAGTTTGGGTAATTGAGCAATGCATGCGATGAAAACATTGGGCAAAAATATGCAATAATTGCAGTTTCATGCCCCGTATTGCTAAGTGGGAGCAGATTACCCATTTCAACTAAGAATGTCGTGTGGATCGTCTGATTATTGGATGTAGGTCAAGGCCTGGTTTCAAGGTTAACATGCGCGCGAAATGTGTTTCAGGAGAATACCCACAACTGCTTTAGTTTCTTCTGTTTAGATGAAAATGTAAATTTTTATGATTAATAATTATTTATATTTTTGTGGTATTTCATGCAGAAATATTATTTATATTTTTGTGGAAATTCATTTCTTTTTCAGAAATTGTTTGAATAAACATTTCGTGCGTATTGTTTGCACATAATGTGTTAATCAGATAAACGCCGTTTACATGTACACTTTTTCAGTTGTCTTATTAATAAACCATCTTAATTGCTTTTACTTGCTGAATTCTGAAAAATTCTTGCTGATTAATTATTCATTCTAAAAGCAATGTTAAAAATTCCTGAAGTTTGTTTACTATAAATATGCATTTGTTGCATTTACAAACATTTCATAAAATGTAATTTTATTGGTGTATTCTTTAAATCACTTTAGATCAAATAAAATATGAAATAATTTAAAACACGAATAAACACGTGGCGTTTATTATTAAACATATATTAACTAATAAATATTCATTTTCATTTGAAGAGAGATATACAAAATTATAAAAATATATTCATTAAAATAATAATGCGAAAATTTAATAATTTAATGATTGATTCTATAAAGTCTATTCAGGCTTAAAAAATTTTGAATATTTTCATTCAATTATTTATTTATATTGAATTGTAATGAACATTAGCAAAATATGATTCCGAATTTAAATACTTAATGGAATTATTTCAAATAATTAAAACTAAGAACTAATATATTTTATTTTATAAAATGTATAAAATGTTTTTTTAAAAACTAACTACTAAATAACTTAAATATATTATTCGTGTGATTTTTTTTGCATAAGTTATTATTACTTTCGTTTGAAGAAAATATGATTTATGTTTAATAATCTACATGCAAAACCTTATTTGTATGTATTACTTTCCTACCTTATTTTTATTAAAAATCCATTTATGACTAAACTATTTTTTAAAACAACAAATTTTAATATATATCGCTTAAAAATTATTTTTCATTTCTTATTTAAAAATCTTCCACGTAAAAGATTGAAACATCTATATTTATCTATATTTATTCTATATTTATTTTTTATTTCAACTGCTCTTGGTTTTTATTTTGTTATATGATAAGAAATACACTTGTATCTTAGATATAGATAAATGCTTTGTCAATACGTTCAAACTAAATGTTTATTCAAATATTGTTCTAATTCTAAATTGGTTTGTGAAATAATACATTTCCCAGTGCTGTTTGATCTACAAATGTAAGGCAATAAATATATTCATTTATCAACATTATCGTCATCAGTTTATACAGATAAAAGACTGAAATAATAGCACGGATCGATTCCTGTGGGTATTTTTGTCAACAAAGATTGCCTGTCAGGCAATTTGAGTAATGCATTTCTTTGGTCGATGATAAACATATGACAACATAATTTATTCTGTGAAAAAGCACAATTTGTGGAACATTTTTTGTAAACAAGAAATATTTTAAGTCATATACTTAATAATGTACATAATATAAAAATACATAATTCATTTGAAATTGAAAATAGATAATAGAAATAGCAAACCAAAATTTAAAAAGCCACAAATTATTTGTAAAAATATATTTGTTTCGAATATCAAATGCTAAAAAAAATAAATGGCGTGCTTACTTATGATAAAAAATTTCATTTGCGTTGTTGTGCATAATTCAGTTTTATCTTTAGGGTACTCCATTACCAATCAATTAAAAGATATTGTTACTGAGAACCTAATTCCTGTTCTAGAAAATACAAAAAAGTAATTTGATAAAATTCTGTTTAAAAAATATGATTACTCTTTAAACAACAGACTCCATCTTGATCTACATCAAACATTTGTGATAGATTGCCTACACCATTAAAATTAGATAATAAAGCATGCTGATACTCAAGTTTGTTACGCAGGCAGAAACACATTTTCAGACAGAGTTTCTTTATAATATTTTAAACCTTTAAATATTAACTTAGAAGTGACAAATATATGATTATAAAGACTTCTTATTTCTTAAAATCAGGTAACCCTTTGCCACTATTTCTTGATCTAATGCTTCACTACCCAAAAGTAGGGATATATTTTTTATTTAACTATTTCTCTAATTTAAATATTAATGTTCATATTTTCAAATCACACCTTTTCTGAAAATAGTGCATTTGTGAATCACATTTGTGCTAAGATAAAAAGTGTTCTTATACATTAATTTTTAAATTAATATCAGTTTATTAGAAAATAAACCTTTAATAAAACAAAAGCTACAAGTTTTGTCAATGCAATCTTTTGATAGTCCTATTGGTACATATTATTTATAACCTTTTTGAAAAATGTAAAAGCTTAGAATAGCCGCCTTTGGTAATAATATATTTTTTTGTTTTTGTAAATAAACGAGCTATTTTACGATAAGCCTGCTTCTGACTTAAATAATACATTTTAAAGAGTGAAAATATGGAAAAAAAACATCATTTATTGAGCATTAGTTATTAAATTCTGAAGAATGTCTGTATTATTTGTTATTATATATATACAAACCTATGAAAGGTAAGTGTTATAATTTTTTTCTTTCTTGTTTAAGCATTGGTTTAAATGACACACTGCATTTACATTGAGAATACCTTTGTAATAACTAGTAATTTAACCTGTCCTTACCTGCATACAAATATAGAGCCACTGACAGTTCCGAAAAACGCCAGCAAATTCGAGTACAAAATTTCTTTACAAAGTACACTGCTTCATAGGAAAAAAGGTTAAAATAACCAACACAATTTCTCGCAATTTTAAATTCCTATGCGCACTTTCAAACTTTTCTAAAGGAATGCCAATGTAAAAACATTTTAGTATATTTAAACTACTTTCACTTGCGAGTTTAAAAATTTTTTAACTGTGTTGCTGTAATAATATTTGGGTGTATTTCAATATTTTTAAAACGATTTAATAATGCACGTTATTTATTTTTAAGAATATAAAATAATTTTGGTTATTTTTATCTTGATGAACAGCAAACAGTTATTTCATCAAAAGGTATTAATTTCGTTGCTTACTTTAAAGAACATTTCTCATTAGACTATAAATTTCGAGTTTAAAGTTCTCAAGTATATTTAATTTTAATTTTCTCGATATAGGTATCGTCCTTGTTAGGGATTTAGTAAAGGTTATGAATTAAATTTCATAAAAAGCATTTTTTGCTTGAAAAACGCACTATGATCAGCTAATTATTTCCTAAAATCTGTTTTTAGTTCCATACACAAATATCGATGACTAAATATTTGGCCCCAATCTTCAAAGCTGGTGTTAAAGAGTTTTCTCTTGAAATATCCAAGGAGAAGTTAACTTTTTCATCAAAAATAGATGGATAAATCAATATTTTTGTCCAAAAATAATAGGTGGAAAAACATAAACACATCAAACTTGAATAAGTGAAGGGATTTTTAAAAACAGTTTTATTTTGATAGGATTTTGCTTAGCCATTCTGGAAATATTTGTCTACCCGCATGTTTTTAAGTGCGCAGCAAAAATGTTCTTGTTTCGATTCTCTTTCTTTCTCTTGTATTTATTCCATACTAAGCTAAATAAATGCAGTTGGCCTACGAACGAATTTCGGATTTCCTTGGGTGCATTAAACAGACGCTGACATCTGGAAGGATAAAACAGGCTTTTTGAGTTGAATATTTCATTTTTATTACAAAGAAAAAGTCCACGTGTTTTTGTTAAAAGAAACTGAGAAATTTGTTAAAACTAAATCAGTATTAAAGTCACAGAAAAATTTTTAATTTGAATGCTGTAATAAATTTTATTCAGTTTATTTTCTATTACATAGATAGTTTAGAAAATAGAAATATACCTATAGGTATTTAGTTAAAAAAGTGCAGATTTAGTTAATGAATATATGTTATATATTCGCCGAAAATATGCAATTATTTTCATTAGGTTAATGATTTCTCTTTCCCACTATATCGATTAACTAATTTCTAAACATTTTTGTCTGTTATTTTCTAAATAAATTGGTTTAATTTTAAACTATTATTGCATTGTACTAAGAAAGGTATACTAAATATTTTATTAGCTATTACATAATTGTTGTCATATTCATGTTAAAAGTCTCTAATGAATTGCATTATTATTGCTTATTATATTTTACTTTTACTCATACAATATATACTATTTTTGCATTTCTGTTTAACTATTTAGAGCATGACCATCAATTAAAGCAAAAAGGATTGGGTTTTTTCCGTAGAAAGTTGAATGGAAATGCATTTTACACTTACATCGGAAAATTAAATACTTTCTTATATCTTACCTTATTGTTAAAAAAAGCTTTAATTAATTCGCAATGAAATACTTACAGGAAATAAAACAAATATTTCCATAATACTTTAAAATATTTACTCGCTTTTATTGAAAACAATACGCTTTAAATTATGATCAGCATACTTTTGATTCAAAATGAATAAGAGTCATACGCAAATGTATAGAAGTAAACAACACAATAGAACTCACACAATACGCGAAAACATGTCATTTCTAACTGATTTCTATTTTTTAAAATATTTTCTCCCACGTGGTAATAAACAACAAATAATGCTAGCCTTCGGGGCAATTCCATTTTGCTGAAAGAGAGAGAAAAGAATATCGTTAAATAATATAACGGCAGTACCCTGTTGATGTGATTTATATGCTGGTAACTAAATGAGATGTTTGAATCCCTTTTAAATGAAATCTCAGGAATAAAAACTTTCCAAAATAAGATAAGTGAGATTAGTTTTTAATCATTTTAAACATTTTTACATAAAAAAGATATATTTAAATATGTAAAGGAAATTCATCATCGACCAAAACTGAAGTCTAAAGAAATATGCATGAATGCAATGATTTTAAAATTCAACAATAGCATCCAACAGGTATCATATCTTGCTTTCAGAAACTTGAGTCGAATGGGTAGGTCAGTTTTATCCTCTCAGAACAGATACGCTATAAGTACCAGATAAAATAGATTTATTATAATTTTAATATCTAGTCTGTTCAGTCCATATTTTTGTATAAAATTAAATCGTACGCAACTCTTTGAAGATATCTAAGGCTCCAGCTGGTTTATTTTTAGAAAATGAATTATTATAATTTGAAGACAACGTTTCCGAGCAGATTTTTGTTTTAACGTAGTGACAGAAAAATTATATTAAAATTAAAATGCAATAATTTAAGGGGACATACGACTGTTAAACCTCGAAAATTTTCGATTTTATGAAAAATATATATATTATTTCCCTGTTTTTTCTGAACACTTTAAAACAAACCGAGTTAAAAAAATTCCCATAATTATGAAAGTTATGAAGGAAGATGTATAAGTATTCAACATAAACATTGACTATGACCATATCTTTAAAGCTCTATATCTCAAAATGTGTTTATTTTTTATTGCGCACAATATCTCAAGAACTATTGAATATTTTTGCATAAAATTTGTACTGAATCTGTATTGTGCTATGTTCTACAAATTGAACCGCAGTTTTGAACATATTTTCACAAAACAAGTTTTTTGGGGAGGTTAGAAATATTGAAATTTAAACAATTTGTAACATTTTGATTTTAAATTGGTATATAAATTAGAAATTAAATTTAAATGTTAATAAATTGAGGTTCAGTTTCTTAAACAGACTGTTTGGATTACTTAGATATCCAAAATATTGTGTTTAGGCCAATATTTTATCCGTAATCATGCACTCAATGTGACTATCTCATTTTTTCTCCAAAACTATAGACCCATACGTATTACTCTCTCAAATAAATATGTATCAATATTAAGATTTAAAAATGTGTGTGCAATAACAGAAAGAATATATATTTTTCTAGGAAAAAAGTTAGTTTTGGAAATATTTTGTTTCAGAGATATAATGTATCGAATTTGACAGTTTTTTCCACATTCTTCGGAGGTTTAAAGGGCGGATGTACCCTTAAATTTTTGTGCTTTAAAGTTAAGCAGTTTAATAATTTTTATGTATTCGAAGTGTCAATAATCTTTGGCGGTTCTTGGAGATACTATATAAGACGAATTTGCTATAATTTTCAAGATGATATTAACTTTTAAATTTTATTTTCATTCATGTTTTCAGTCCATCCGAATTCTTTCCTACTTAAAAAATATCTAAAGGAAACTGATTAGGTTTCAGAAATTCACCTAAATAACGCTCAGTTACATAAGACACACGTTATTTCAAAATACTTTGGAGTAGATGCGAAAATAGATATCAAAAATTTAAATTTTTCTCCGTTCTACCAATAAAAATTAGAGTGCTCCATTTCTATCTTTTCGAATATATTTTCACCCTATTTGATTAATAATATAAAACATCAAAATAGCGAAATTAAAACAGACAACAATGACAGGCCATTTGGCGAAAAGGAATGCTGAATATTTTTAAAGGATTGTTATTAATGCCAGTAGAAAACACTTGGCTGTATAGAATTTAGGCAAAATGCTATTTATAATAACACAGCAATTAAAATTGGCTTGCATGCAAAACGAAGTTATTATTCCCGGTGCGTTTCTGCTTAGCACGGCATTTACACCAAACGTCTAAAACTTAAACACGCATTAGTATCATACATCCATCAGAGGAAAGCTGGACAAAATTTGCATTGATTGCAGAATTACGTGAACCCCAAATGTGTTTATTCTCATCTAATCCTATCCTTGTTCTTCCAGTTCTACTTAAAACTTTCGAATGTTTACTGCCTTTCGACTATTATATCTTCAAATTTCGAATTCGCTCGAACATCCTTAATTGCCAAGCGATAATTCTGCCTTGTTGGGCAGTCTAATGAGCGACAGTAATTTAATCCGTTCTTAGCAAGAGAAATGCATATTTCTAAGATTTTGAAAACTAATTATATTTAATGAATTGCGTTAAATTTTAAGCAGAGTAATTAGTTTTGGTTTCAAAACCTTACTTTAATATTTAGAGAATATCAAATAAGTAAACACTTTAAACATTTTCACAGTTGTTTTGATTTAGAGAAATTTATATAATGAAAATCAGATATATGAATTTTATGTAAATTTATAATAGCGACGTATTAATTTAGAAGTGTTTACTAATAATTTAGTAAATTCCTATAATCCTCTTCGAGTTGTAAAAATTGACTGAATTTTAAATTTATAAGCATAGCGAGATATGTCCTTACATTTTTTAAGGTTTATTTATATAATCATTGAAAACAATTTACTTGTTTTTGTATCATGAACAGTGCTTGGGCTTTTAAAAATTTTTCACTTACTTGTAATTTTTTGCTTATTTCTTTGTACACAACTAAAATTTTGCCATTAATATTCAGAAATTTCGGTAAAAGTGTAATGAAAAGTCTAATTTTGCAACAATTATTTGTTGCAAAATTGATGGCTACATAATCTTGAAGAAAAATTTATCTTTATTAAATAGCAAATGCTTATTAAAACCATTATCAACTATAGCTTGCTTTCTTCATTTCATTGTAGCTATTCATTCATAAAAGTCATATAACTTGACTACACTGTCTTAATCGAAATTCCTAAAAAAATTGGAAATTTCTGAAGCAAAAGCCATAATCTTGCCTTTTTTCTTATGAAATTCAAATTATGTAAGCAAAGTTCCAAATGAGAAAGAAGACCCCACCTTTACCTATTTCATAGATTTACATTCCTAAAAAAATATCCAGATGTTTTTATACCAAAGCCAAACCCCTTCCTTTCAACTGCACCGAAACGGGTCTTCCTCAGAATTAAAGACCCCTCAAATCCACACAGTCACCTCCATTCAAAAAGCATATATTCTCCCAAACTGCTATAGACAGTCCTGTATAATCACATCCGCATTAGCCAACCGTAAGGGACTGAGGAATGAAATATGAAAAGCGAGCCGTGCCTCAATCCAAGACTTCATGACCTACATTTCTGGAGTAAACAACTCCAGAACCTCCCTTCTCCTCCTCGACCTCCCCCGGTCGCATTCGATTTGGAGAGAAATGGTCGATACGGTCTTCAAAAGGGCGTTTTATTCCGGTTCCACACTGCCTGGCAGTGTTTAGAGTGGACTTGCTCATTCGAATGCCGGTGTTCTTGCCTGGATTTGAATGCCCACTCGGTTTCTTTCCCGCCAGTTTGCCATCCTCTTTTCATTCTTTCTTCTTCCTTGGTTCTTTCTAACTTCTTTTTTTAGGCAAAGAAGAAGGATAGAGGTAGATTTCGAACGGTGATCTCAGAGGAAATAGGTTAGATCAAAGTTCTAAAACTGGTATCGAATGGTTTTAAGCCTAAAATAGTTGAATTCTAAACGTCACGTAGATTTTCCAATGGAACCTTAAGGGAATTTATTTTCTTGAAGAATATTTCACTAAGGGTGGAATAAATAAGAATTAGAAGGATTCCTTTTGCACAAATGGTTTATTCTGCGTAAATGCGGTAAATGTTTTTCACTGTAGAGATCTTTATTTCGAAGGGTTTTATTTCAAAAATTTTCTTCGTGTTAACAGAATCATCTTAAAATTCTGCTACTATTATAACAACTTCTGCTTAAACTTGCAATGAATATTTTGGGTTTAGATTTCGATTAATAAATGTCACAATTAACTATACTTTTTTGAAACTATGTAGCAAATTTTTCTTTATATAAACTAAAATTATGAATAAATTTATCATATAGCTTAAATCCCTTACCAGGAGAATCACGTATAGCATAACTATAAAACAGTTCTTTGTTGTAGAGTCACCGTCTAATAAATTTTAAGGTAATAAATTTATCCGATTAATTTTAAGGTGCGAGTGTTAATAAAAATCTCTTCATATAAATCTAACTTTATCACTATAATTTTCTTAACTCAAAATTTATCACATAAAAGACGTAAGAAATGTACAAATTAAGTTGAATAATTCGATATTTAGAAATGTATATTATTATGTATGCTTCGTATCTTCAATTTATTTTATCCGCTGTCTTTCTAAAAGAAAAGGAAAGATTTTAATTGAAATAATCCGGAATTTTTTTTGGGAAAAAATGGAACTTAAAAATGTGTGATTAAGTATCAGTTTCGTTTTTTTTTAACTTTAACATATGAAGAAAAATCATGCATAAAATATTTAGAAAACTATTGCTTTCTCTTTCATTTTATGAATAATGTTAAAATTTTATGTTCCAATATTTTTTTCATTCGTTAAAAAATTGAACTCAGAAAATGAACCAAAATTTTAACCATTTTTATTTCATTCCGATTTTTAAATTATCAAATTGTAAATTAATTAATACAAAATATCTTCTTGATAAATTCTTCAATATTTTCTTGGTTCTACAAATTTATATGTTTATCAATATTTCCAATTTTGTATATACATATACACTAATTTTTGAAACTAATATGAATTCATATCCCGACTGAAATAAAATAAAAACTTGCAGATATATATTTTTTATTTGAATTTTTTGAGTTTGAACGAAATTAAATGAGTTTGTAACATTATGAAAGATAATTTATTTAAAACATTTTCTCCCGCATGCAGAATTAAAACTATCTTTAGCAAGTAATATCCAGATTTTTTTAACGTACGCAGTGCTTGGGCAAGTAAAAAGTGTAACAAATTAAAAAGGGAAAAATATTTTTCTAATTGGTGTTTTTAAAGGTCAAATATAATTTATGTAACACCATTTTAAGCACAGATCTGGATATGAGATTCATTAAGATTTTAATAATGGAATTAAATAAGCGTGATTCTCGAAATAGAATAACAGAATTTACTTTTCTTTAAAGTTTTCCTTCGACTTTCTAAGTAAATAATGACCAGTAAAAGGATTTAAAATATTGACAAAATTGAAGTTTCATTATTAAAATACTTTATCTGACTTTAATAACTATCATTTCACATCTTGGTAAATTTATTAATGGATTTCAGAAAGCATATAAACTGATCAAGTTTAATGATTTTTTGCGTTATTTACTCTCATATTTAAATTTAATAGAATAAAATCGAACACGTGTAGATGAAGAAGATGCCATAATGATGATGGGTTTAGAAGTAGACTTTTATATTCCTGTCGACATTTTAAGAAGAAGTTTGTTAAATTGTGGCAGTAACACTGTAGCTGCAAAAAAGCATATCAAATGACACTGTGATCGTATTGAGTGAGTAGCACATCAAAGGTAAAAGCACAAGATCAAATGAAAAAAACAAACACTGTTTATTAACATTTCGCCTCGTGACATTATTGCGAAACAAATATTCAACACAAACTTTTGAACAAAAAAAACACGTGTTTGCAATACATGAGTATAATATATAGTACTATTCAATATGTTCCAACATAATTATACATCTTGTATAAACAATTAATTTGACTGCAGTCAAAGAAAAGAAATCTTACCGAAGCAAGCTTTACCAGAATTATCAGGATGTAAATTTTACTTAGTCATCTATGAGCCATTCTGAAATGAGTTCTCCATATCTCTTCATCTTAACAAGGATAGAAACGTGTGATGAACGAGTCATCACTAATCTGTGTCTTTAAAAACACATTGTAGAAAAAATTCACTTCTGAAAACAGGAATCAAAAAGGCGACATCATCCATTTTCATTCTTTTTCTAACACACATGCCTCACAAAAAAACGTTCCATCAACTCTGTTGCCACTCACTTTCTTCTTTACAAAACCTGTTCCACTGTTGGTCAAATTATAACACTGTTCTGTGAACTGTCGGTCCAACTATAACACACACTGTCCTGTTCACAAAGTTGAAAGCATACATTTGAACAAAAAAGAAATTCGTTTGATTTGGATGAAAATAAATGGCTTTAAGAAACCCTTAATTGAAAGCAGCCTTTTGAATAAAATTTAAATAAAGGTTCAATGGAAAAGGTTTATTAACATCTAGCATAAAATGCAGTCTGACCACGGATTCCGAGACTACCACTTTCAGACGATTTTATACCGGAAAGGGGTGTCAGGCAATGAGTCATATCAGCGCATTTCCGGAGTTCTTTGTTAGATCACGCTCAGTAAAATGTAAACATCACCCTTCCATTCTTCACTTTCCCCCTATTTTGATGAAAATAACTGCACCCGGCGCGTGCGTAAAAGCGCGGAAGGTTTGCGAATCCGTTGCTATACAATATATTTGTAAAATATAGAAAGGAATTCGTACAATAAATTAATTTATTAAGGGTGATGAGTTTTAATATAATTTAATGAGAATAATAATGAGTTTCAATATGCGCATTGTAAAAGTCCTTTTAATTCATTTCTGGACTTAATAAATATCATTAAATAATTAAAATTTTATTCAATAAATATCGAATATACAATTCATGGGATAAAATATATGAAAAAAGATAGCTCAATAGCTACTATAGGATTCTCCAAAGAAACTCATGCTTTCATTTCTACAGGCATTTAAAATAAACGGATTTAAACATCATAAGAGACGTAAACGCAACTCTTTGATAAAATAGATGGAATAGTTATTAATTAATATTCTTATACACATATGACGAGTAAATGTTTCATTATACAAGCTATTAAATGTGATCAATAACCTTTGCGATTAAAGTAACTCAAAAAGTATTTCCTTAGATGTAAATGCATTTGCCGATATTTATAGATAACTTCATTTTGATCTGAAATTAAGAAGAACTGCACTTAAATATAGAAAGTCTCCTAAAAATATAACTTTACTTATAATCATTATTTTAACAATCAATATTCATTCTAATTTTAGCTAAGATACTCCTGCAAATTTCAATTAAAAGAAGTGCAAAATGATTTTCAACAAAATATCAATAGATTATTTGAAGCTTTAAGTGACCGAATAGGACTATGGAAATAAGCTTAAATCTCAAACAAATGCCGAATAAAACGCCGTATTTCCTAATCACCAAATAGCCTCAAAAAGTTGCGATTAAAATATGTCATAGTACCATTATTGACTGTTAAACCCCCATTTTTCGAATAAATTTTATTTGTCTGATAAAATGTGTATTAAGTTTTCAATATCAAAATAAGGACTTACAAGTAATTATTATACATGAACTTAAATTACATGCTGAATAAATTCATTTCTACTATCATAGATAATATTTTAATAGATAAATAAGAATTTATAAGGCGTTTATAGCCAAAAATATTTTCATATCTCTTTCAAAAGTACAAATGCTCATCATTCTCTCCACCTTAATTTATAAAAACGTTTTATCTAAAGATTTTAAACTGCTAATAAAATGATGAAGATATTTGAAAATTAAGCTGACTTTTCTAGTTGAAGAAGAATTCTTTTAAATTGAGTGCACTGCTTATTGAAACATTTTATTACAAATAATAATAAGGTAATTATATTAATGTAATTGCTGCTATATATTAGATATTGCATAAATAATACGCTGATACATTTAATAAAAATGTAAAAAAATCATTGTCACATTTTCCTTCTAAAGAAAGGAAATAATCATATATTATTTCATCTTTCTGGAAATCGTGTTAGTAGTTTTACAAAATGATATAATTTTTTATCTAAACTTATAATATGTGATTTAAATAAGAACTTCGATTCATGTTTCAGTGACATAATTAAAGCATAATATCAATAAATCGATAGGTGTCCATTACATTTCGAAAATTTCATAACATATCAAGAGTCTAGCAAGAAGAAAAAGAAAAGATTAAAAGTTTCTGTGAGTCAAAAGATTCCTTAACACTGTAACAAATATATTTCTAAAGTATATACAGTAAAGAGGAAAAGAAGGTACGACTGAGAGGGCTTCGATGAAATATATATCCCGCACAAACAATTTGAGATCAATTTAAATGTTTATTTCTGGCAAGAAAATGCGTCTATCTATTACAGAAACGAGAAAAAAGAATGATATCCGAAAGCTCAGATGCGTGTTTCTGAATAGACGTGCTATTCATTTCAGATTTAAAATATAAAATATTGTTGAGCAAACAAAATATATCGTTCTATCAAGAAACATAAATCTTATTCTTTATGACAAGGAATATCGTTTGGGAATATTTTTATCATCCGGTTATGTTTGCTCTAAAGTGAGATTGTAAATTACTCTAGTTAGATGGATGCAAAATTCTCTTTTTCGCATTCATTAAAGATGTTTATCATGTCATCTCATTTATTTTATTTTCTGAATTTTCATTTAAGTAAATTGTGACAAAATATTTCAAATACATAAAATCAAACACACTTTGAATTGTTAGTTTATAAACAGTTTCAAAAGATATTTGAATATGAATTTCCTGTTAAATAAAACAAGTTTTATACTTGTTGTTTACAACAACCATTTTAACTAAATAAACAGTTTTTAAAGATAAAATTTATATTTGTTTACTGTTCATGCAAATGATGTTTCAATGAATTACTGAAATTGGAGCCTGTTTACGTGAGAGGGAATCATAAAATATGCTTACAAACTTTCTATTTGAATTCCATATGGATATGAATTATAGATAAAAATTGATATAATAATAAATGAAAATAATTATGTTTCTGTATTTTTTAAAAACAAATGAATGAAAGTTATCCAATAAAAAAGAATATAATTAGTATTATTTTTTATTGTGAAATATAAAATAACCATGTTTTGAAAGTAGTACCATTACTGAAATTATATATTTCTTTATCACTGGTGGAATTTGAGTGTTTACATATAATTTATATAAAAAAGGAATATAATTTTGCTTTCGATATTACTATAAATTTTCACATTCAGAGGTGGTATTAAATTGTTCTCAATTATTTCGAAAATATAACTATTTAACCCATATAGCAAATTGAATTAAATTAACCATTTGTAACAAATCGAACACAAATTCAAAATAGAAGAACCTAACTATGCACTTTCTCATTTGTAACGAAATTGTCTTCAGTCTTATATTTCAAATACTGAGCTGTAATCAGCTCAGTATTTGAAATCATCTCCTTCATTGTTTCCATCATGATGGAACCATGATGGAGATCTCTATTCCATCATTTGTTTCTAGATGTTTGCTTCTCGAGGCGCAGACTGCGCGCGTAATGTGAATGTTGTAATTGATTTAGCGTTTCAAGCTTGAAAAGCAGTTCTTCAAATTTTTATGTACTACTAAACGACTTCTTTTGAAAATAGACAAATAAATTATATTTCATATAAAGCTCGGCTATATTTTGTAGTCTGATGCTACACATATAATAGGTCAAAAAATTTCTAGAACGACCATTTATTGATTTTCATGGAATCACGATTAAAATGAATATGGGCCAAAATAGTGCATTACCACATCATTTCATCGATATATTGTATAAGGAAAATAATTTTGTGAGTGCCATCGGAACGTTTTTAAATTTATTACAAACAAAATGCTTCCAATAGTTCAATATATAATTCTCGTATAGTTAATTAATAAATTTTAGAAAAAATACCCGTAAAATTATTAACTTTTATTTAAAAATATTTTCAATGCCGAAGCATGAGTCTTTAAAGGATCGACAGAAAAATGATAATTTGACTTTAAATGTATGGAGATTCAAATTGTAAGGATCGGATCTTTTAGAAATTTAAAACTGAAATGATAATGTTAAAATAATGAATTATGAGGAACATAAGTATAAAAATATTTTAACTAATTGTAGTAAATAAATGAAATAGAATTTAAAATGCCATAACCTACAAAGAGCTTGGATAAAAATATTTCAAACGGGAATTTAAAAAAAAAACATTCCTTAGAAAGTATAATTTTCTCTAAGAGAAAAAATAAAAGACTTTAAAACTCTAAAGCAGAAAAACATAACTAAGCCTCTCATAGACAGAACGAGAAAATAAAAGGAAAACAAAAAATATAATATTTTTTTGGGAAACTAAAAATAATTGATATAAATGAACAAAAATACCCTTTCTAAAAGCTTCGTCGTTTAAAATAAATTATTTTAAAGGAAGATGCTTAAAGAAATGAAAAATTAATGAAATCTAAGTCAACCATTAAAGCACACAAATATGGCAAACATTAAAAACTTAATTTTTTTTAATAGTCTAATATTAAAAATATCCCAGACGTATTAATTAGTACGAAAAACGTCTGTAATGTGTTTATGGTAATTACAACAATTAACCTTTTTGACGGCAGATGATTATGCAAAAGCAAATAATACAAATAAAAACCAATACTATTAACGAAATAATGTTAAATATGTAATAAAATGAAAATAAGAAACCAAAATCTGATTTTTTTTTTCATTTAATGGGACTTCTTTATTTCATGATAAAACAACCAAAATAACTATTTTATTTCCATAAGTAAAGTGATTTGGTTTTTATTTTTATTAGAGCGGCATTATTATATTTCAATTTTTAATTTCCTTTTAATAGGCAATGATTTTAGAAAACACACAAATACAGCGAAATTAATTGAGATAGATTATTGTCAAAAATTTGAGGAGTCCTTTGTCTCGCATGCATTTATAAATCTATATGTGAGCGAAAATCAGAAAACATCTTTATTACATTAAAATCTTTTACATCGAAGTATTGAAAATTTATACAACGAGAATAACAAAAGTTTCATAAATCTATAAAAATGTGGCTGATGTTGAATTGTTCCCTTGAAAAACAAAAAAAAAAATGTTTTTTTCTTAAAAAACTTTCCTACTTTATTCCATATGTGTAATATATAAATTACTTTATTAATTAATAATTAAATCTTTTAATATTAATGCTAAAAACAAAATTGTAAACGATGCAAATATGCAGCAACGCACATCTGGGATCGCATGTTGCTTCAAACTGCCATCTAATGTTTTCTTGTTGGCAAACATTCTTGTAAAAAATTTCAAAACTGGTAACTCATAAAAATATTAAATCCCTCTCAAAAAAGTAATAAATAGTAAATCCAAATTTTTAACTGATACATATTAGCAACTTCGAAGATTACCAAAAGCTTCACTAGCCCCCACTTGTTGAAAGTTTAAAACTGTAACGGTACATCATAGGGAATTCCGATAGGGAAGATGACGGACTCCAGCATCCATTTTCCCTCTTCATTTCTCCCTCTCTATCCCCATCATGAGTAGAGGAACCCAACAGCCCTTTCGGCACACGCGTCAAGGAAGGTTGGCAGAACACTTTTCGTCTGTTTGGAAACGCTTCAATTTTAATATTCTCTGCACCAAATAATTACATTCGACCGTGTTCTTTCGTGCCTTGGAATTCTGTGAGGGATTGTGCTCATTAAAGAGTGTTTCTAGCTATGCTGGATATGTGGACGATTATATATTAGCATCAACAATTCGAATTAAACTGAAAACGTAAAGGAATTTTGTTAATTGAAGGAAGCTCAGCGAAGGTAAGGTAAGAACGAATATTTTGTAATGATTTTCCTGGAATAGGATTTGTTTGAGAATTTCGACGTTCATTTGCGTTTCGTTTGTTATGGTTGGCAAAAGTAATTACAAAGTTATTGTGTATTCTTAAGTAAATGTTTGTTTCTGTGATTCACATTACTTAAAAATTGTATGTGTTTTTCTAGTTGTGTTTTCTAGCAGCCTTTTCCAGGAGGCTTTAGGATATGTTCTAAACATCAGCTGATGAGATTTCATCCTTGAAAATTAACGAGATGATATTTTGTGTTTTAAAGGAATTCCTTTTAAAACCCTGGGAAACTTAAAACGGGAAATAGTTTTCCTATTTTTTTAATTCCTCACACTTTCGATATTTAGAGAGGGATAAATGTATTATGAACACAGTTTTACGTATAAAATATAAGCTATGTCTACAATTTCAATTCTGCCTTTTTATTAATCAAAATATGCGAAATGAATATTTTCTTGTTTTAGAGCAAAATTTTATTTTAGTAAAGATTATCATTAAATTCTGTATTTCTCTACAAACACATATAAATAAATTCGAATGTCCAAAAATGGATATTTTCCAAATTTCCCTTTTTAATTTTCATCCTTCTGTATTATAGAATATTCTTTGTATGTGTTGCACGTAGCTAAATGTAAAATCAGATTTTTTGTTCAAAATATATGTATAATAATAATTTTTGATCTATTCTTTTCATGAAATATTTTCATCTGAAAGAAAATTGATGTGGTGTATAATATTTTATTTCAGAAATATAAATTTTCAATTTGAATGAGAAAATTGTTTACAAATATTTATTTTTAATTAAAGTAAGACAAATGTAAGTATTCATAAAATTACAAAAGAAATGAAACTGCATTGTTATATTTATGTGATAATTATCTCATTTCTCTAATTTACTCATCTATTTAGATATTTCTCAGTTTTAATCCTAGAATCACTCCTTTGATGCAGCGAGTTTTCGAACTTCATTATTGTTTACCAAAATCGGCTTCCCCAAATCATTTCCTATCTATTATTTTCATCTTTAGTGGTTATTTATTGTGGAATTCAAAGTATTTTGAATCTATTTTTTTGCTGCAAATACTATTTATAATCTAGTATATTTCTAATCATGAGTCAAAGAATACTTATTTAATATGAAAAAGTATGAAACAACTATGAATATGCCTTTAAACTTTAAAAAAACCCGAAAAACGATTCTTTCTAATTATAAGAAAGTTCACGTCGGAACTCATAGTGACTAAGTTAAATTTAGTTTGCATTTTGATTTCAGATTTTTATTTCAAAATGGAACAAATTTCTTAGATAATACAGCTACAATGTTTCACGCACTTGCTCAATTATACGAAATATTCAAATTTATAGAATATAATAGAGTTCGACAGCAATAATGAATGTAACAACATGCGTTGTTACATTAAATATTTATAACAAGTAAGTATCATATATGTCGAAATAAAGCTTTTGTCACAGCTGTATGATTTTTCAATAACCATTGTTGCGTTTTAAAGTGTTCGCACTCACATTTTTAAGAAATAAAATGTCGATTAATAATTTCATTTATAACAAGTAAGTGACATATATCAGTGACAGATTAAAATTTTCTAAGATTGAAAACTTTGGAATTTTCTTGCCAGTACTTTTATTTATCACAGTTATTATACTAACGACCAATTCAAATTCTAATTTCTACTTCTATTTCATGATATATTATTGTCAAATAGGTAGATTTCTGGTGGAAAGATTTTTAATGTCATTGAAAAAACAGTAAAAGAATTATTCTAAAATATTCTAATACTTATTTAAGATTTAGAATATCTTTCTAAAAAGTTGGACTGCCTGAGAACGGATTAGAGTCTCATATTCTTCTTAAGATTCGGCACATAAGAAATTGAAAGATCGAATGGACATTTCTGCATTGAGAATAATAACTGTTACGTTTTCTGATTTAGCTTAGAATGTAATTCAAATGTGGGCTAGGTTTTCTCCAGAATCGTCCATTCTGATAATTATTTATTGGGATATGTTTTTGAACAGTTTGGCCAAATCTGGCTCTTGTGCCATTAAACCTTGAAAATTATTAGAAATATTATATTATGGTAATGTTTTAGATTTATCTATCACCCATGGAAGCGTCTACTTTCTTGCAGGTACACTATAATGTTTATTAATTGGTAACAAACTTCTGGTTGGATATTTACAGATAGGCTTCTGCTTTCTAGGTCTTGGTTACTGAAACATAAGTGAATAATATATTTAATTTTTATTTAATATTAATTTAATCTTTATTCTTCTCTTAGTTAAAAGTATACCACAATTAGTTTACAGAAACATCGCTATTGATCTGTTTTCTAATTTACATTTTCCTCGATGGTAAATGAAGTAGTTTTTTTAATTCTGTGTGCAGGCTAATACCTATGCCGCACTCTCTCTCTCTCTCTCTCTCTCTCTATATATATATATATATATATATATATATATATATAGTTTAATTTATTAATGATGATTTAATATAGTATATATAACATATTTTAGTTAATATTTTCACAATAAATGCGGAACTGTTATTCGTATTTAGCTTTTGTCATTTTTGCTATGACTTTGAATCAGTAAGCATTTAGTTAATTTTCTTGTTCTTTTCTTAATATTTTCGAGATTTATTTCTATATTTGTTGTCTTTTTCCAACAATTGACCCTCACAGAAGGTTGGTGCCTATAAATTTCGAAATAATGCGACATAATCGATTCCTAAGGTCAATTGGCCTTTGATTGTTGGAATTCCATATCTCGATTGACTTATTCATAGTAATAGTTTTTAATCTCATTAGCTTTCTGTATTTCATTGTGTGAATAATATTAAGTTATATTGTTTATTATATTTCATTTTAAATGAGGGTTTAATAGGTGTATATGATGAAAATGTTATTTGAGTTTTAATGGTTTATATATATATATATATATATATATATATATATATAAAATTTTTTATCAATTATTTTCATCTGAAAGTAAAATGATGTGTATAATATTTTATTTCAGAAATATAAATCTTTAATTTGAATTAGAAAATTGTTTAGAAATATTTACTTTTAATTAAAATAAGACAGATGCAAGTATTCATAAAATTACCAAAGAAATGAAACTGCTTTGTTATATTTATGTGATAATTATCTCATTTATTTAGATATTTCTCATTTGTAATCCCAGAATCTCTCCGTTGATGCAGTGAGTTTTCGAACTTCTTTATTGTTAATCAAAATCTGCATCCCCAAATCATTTCCTATCTATTATTTTCACCTTTAATGGATACTTTTTGTGGAATTCAAAGCATTTTTAATCTACAATCTATCTGACTATTACAATCTTTTCTTACTACCTTACGACCTGTTTGTTGCGTAGGATAATTGTTAGTGAAGGCAATTCTTAGTGTAGGCAAGAATGGATAACCTTTCAGGTTGTCTAAATGAGGCACAGGTCCTATCTTTTCATAGCTTGAAAAGGAAGGAAACACTTCTCGTTTCTCCTCTAAAACACTTCTTGTTTCTCCTCTAAAACACTTCCTGTTTCTCCTCTAAAACACTTATTGTTTCTAATATTTTCATGGCTTGAAAAAAAGGAAACACTTCTTCTTTCTAATCTTACGTCTAATCTTTTCATGGCTTGAAAAGGAAGGAAACACTTCTTGTTTCTCCTCTAAAACACTTCTTGTTTCTCTTCTAAAACACTTCTTCTTTCCCCTCTAGTCTTAAGAAGATACCTTAGATTTTGATTCTAAAGGCCAAATTTTAGAATAATAATTTCTTGTGCATTAAACCTTGGATAAATTCTTATTATTCCAATCTCTACACAATGTTAAATTAGAGCAAAAATGTTCTTATATATTCACGATGACTCCCATTTCGGGACAGAAATTAAAATATCGAAATATTTCAATTTCCACAGTCACGCAAGCATTGAATATCTGTGCTTTCCATTATCTAGTAGAATTTTATAGTGATCGTCTCCTAATAATCAGAAGAGATAAGTTTTTAAATAATCATTTAATTTTCAAAGAAACAACATGATTACTGTAAATGCTCAATAAATTATTATGAAGTGATGTTGGATAGAATATTGCTAAAAATAGAAAGATTTCCTTAACATAAACCCATCATAATGTTAATACCAGTGATTAATTTAATTTCGATTAAATATACTCACTAGTTAACTTTTGTGAAGTATTTTCTTCTGATGTCTTAAAAGTATTTAAATCTTAAAAGAAAAATAAGTAAAAGTGCTCAAATGATTACTTATGAGAAATCAGTTATTTTAGGAACAAATTTTCATCGGTAATACGTTGTTTTCGACTGAAAAGAAATCAGCTTAGCGATTACTATTTTCTTCGTCCTTTTCTTTCTATTGTTTCTCGGCCAAATAAACAGGGTTTTATAGCTCTATTTTCGGAAGAAAGAATTTAGTGCACTCATCTTGGATACCAAGCTTTTCCTTGCCTCTGTTGCTTTTTAAAACTTCAAAAAATTGATTCCATCTTTTTATCTCTGCTGTTTCAATTCTTAAGTGATATTTTCTTTTTTTGTTTTGTTTTTGAAGCTTGCTATTTTCTCGAGGATTTCACATGCTTATTTAGTTAACAATGAAAAATAGTTTTTTTTCTCTCTTTTAAGGTTTCTTTTGAAGTGCATGAAATATGTAGTTTAAAATAAGCGAAATATCGTTAACTAATAAAGAAAACCCGATATAAAGTGGTACGGAATATTTCTTTTCGCTGCGATCCGACGTAACGAAGTATAAATTGAGTGTGCTGTGTTAAATCGGCCCAAGTCTATGTGATTAATTTCTGTGAAACATATCTCAAAGTTTATTATCTGCATTTAAAATAACAGTGAACTGCTTATTGTTCCTTCTGCCTAGTTGATAAAAATTGAACTATGGACAAGAATTCTTATTCCACGGAAAATATAACACTAATAAATATGAAATATTAGTTCAAAAATTGGCAAAACATGCACTTGGTTTACTTTAACTCTGAGAATTCCAAATAATAAAGGAATACTTCTGCATGTGTCACAGTAACGTAAACACTTGCACTAAACATTTTTTTCTTCACAACATCTCCTATCATGTAATAAAATTAGCCTTTTAAAACGCAGAAATATTACTAATTATGTTCTTTCTAAATATCCACTTTAATTCCTCTTTAATGCTGTTACCTCTTAAAATGTTTCTTATTTATTTTACCCCTTCGGACCTGGTGTCCGGTATGCCGGACATCAACTTTGAACTGCTCCCATTAATTCAATAATTGATGAAATTGTATACTGTTTTTTTTATTTGATTCTTCATTTTCTTATTATCACAATTTCTGCAACAGTTTTTCGTTTTAAGGATGGAATCATTTCATTTATATAGTTTTTCCAAACACCAGAAAATTTTTGTTCTTCGCAAAGTGAAGTTATGTGATAAATTCTGTCTTTCGAGTAATTCCTTGTATTTAATACATTTCTTACCATTTAGAATGCATGTGCAATATTTTATTATCGTTTGACAACCATTTTGCAATGCAATTTGTGTGATTGCTCATCATTTTTCAGTCGAAATATCCGGTATTGTCCGGATACCGGACATAAATTATTTTTTAAATTTTCACCTAAAAGCTTTAAATTTTAGGTATGATATACCCTTTACAGTAGTACACAGCACATCAAAAGAAAAAAAAGTATCTTCATTATTTCTTAATTCCGACTAAAAGGGTTTTAAGCAAGTAATGCAATGATTTCTCAATCAAATGTAGTGCTTTCTCAGCAGTAGATAAACCCTTGCTAGGAAGCGACATCTACAGAGCTTTCGCGACTACCTTTCATCAGGTTGAGGCCGTATGACGGAGTCGATTATAAAATAGATACTGCTTTCAAATTGAAAAAATAATAATAAGGATATTTTAATCTCAAGTCCAAAAAAAGGAAGCGTGATAATGTTTTAGACTTAATTAGTCTTTTAGATAGCTTTTAAATATTTATTCTTAATTTTATAACAAAGATAAGACACAAAAATATATTTAATACCGTTCCAATGCCCGTGTTTAAATGCAGTAGCTAAAACTGTGAAAAGTGCTCGTGTAAAATCAACTTAAAACAATTTAAAAACTATTTAAATTAGACTCAAAATTGTATGGAATTAAAATTTGTATCAGTGAATACCTAATTTTTTTTGCATTTTAATATAATGTAAAAATAATTTTTAAACAGTAGTATTCTCCGACGTTATTGAAGGAAAGCGTTAAAATAAAATTACTTTTAATTAAAAACCTTAAAAAAATTTCAAAAACTCTTTCTTAGTGAGCATTTACTATCTATGACGTAATTGCCTGCTTAAATCGGTAGGTCTAGGCTCAACGGTTTGTCCTGTAAAGAGTTTTGAACGATTCTTCCATCCTGCACGTCGCAATATGATTATATATATTATATATATATTACAGATACTATGATTAACAAAATTTAACAAAGATATTAACTATGAATTTATTAGTTAAAAATTAATTAAAATCTTTGTACTAAAGAGTTCTTATTCATTTCTTCCATTTTGAATAATTTCTTTTACATTCTAAATTCTATTTTATGTGTTTTAAATATTAATTGTTGTTATTTTTGTTGATATAATCACTTGATGCTGTTGCGTTGAGCACGCAGAAAGGTGTATTGTTATCGTTTTTTGTTTAAGTCTTCTGTTTCTTATATATACTTTTTCTTTTTTTTACTTTTAATTTATAATTACAGACAGTATGACATATTTAAAGATTATCATGTTAAAAAGTTCTATACTTGGTAAAGTACACTTGGCGATTTCTAGGAAAATATTCAAAATATGATCGAAATTAGAGTTCGAACATATCTCGGTATCTGTTTGAAAAAATAAAAAAAATAATAATAATTTAATGGAAGCTCAGCAAATTCCTAATTAAAAGTGACAGAAACACTGCAATTATCTCAGAGTGACGAGAGTGAGCTTTTATTTAACTGCTGAATAAATATTTTAACAAAACTTTACTTCTGAATAACATCTATCTAAAAATGGATTATAAAAAACAGTTTATCACATTTCTTGAGAGTTCTGGCAAGAACTGATTTTATAAGATCTATTCTTATTGATTAAGTAACTCTTTCGTTAGGTGTTACAATATTTACATAAATATTATTCTTTCCGGTTTACGATATAACGCGATGCTTAGTAAATTGGATAGGTCTAAAATATTCAACAAACATAGTCTACTCAGTAACGGGAGAAACATTAGTGTAATTAATTCATATACGTCATGAGATTTTTTTCAGTAAAAATAAATGTGAAATATTGAAGTAGAGTTTAGAAAATAAATTTAACATTTCCTTTTCACACCGCTAATATAACAATGCTAATAATGAAAACGTATTGAATTTTTTTTAATGTTTGTAATAAGATTTCGACATTTTAATATCCTTGAAAATAAATCTTTTTTAACGCCACCTAATTTTTAATTATAAACGCATTAATTTTCAATCCTATGATAAAGGTACTTCTTCTCTGTGTGCGTAAATCCGTCAGTTTCAAATACCATCTGACATAAGTGGTGTGGAAGTTGGAGAAGGACATACTAGCTCAATATCGTCTTTCTGCATTCAGTATCATGAGGTGCTTCATAATGGTAAAGCCATTGTGACCTTGTTCACAGTCTTGGTATCATTCCTGCAGAGTTGAAGGCTAGGGAACAGTTTGAACTTATTAACCTTTTTTCTAAAATTTTTGCTTGTTTTTATAAATATATTTTATATACGAAGTGAAAGATCATCGTCAACTTTTGAAAGCCCAAAAGCTAATTAAAATTTAAGTTCATTGTAAATTAAGAAAGGTTTTGTCATTTTTCGTGATATTTTTAGAAAATATGTATTATCTCATAAAAACTATTGTTACACCATATTAAAAGTTTAAAAAATTAGATTTTCATGACACAAGTTTCATTTCCGTTCAATTCGTTGCCCTGATTTTAATAATTTTTCAAAAATTATGTATAAGATTCACATTTTGTTACACTTTTTTCATTGGTAAAGAACAAGAATGCATAAGCAGAACTGTTGCTAGATCACATTAGTCGTATTCTGGATGAATACTAATATTATTATTTTTTTATTCATATTTATTTCAACGCTTTTTCTCAATGAAACCTTTACTGTCTAATTAATTATCCCAAAACATCCGTTGAAGTCTTTCATATATAGCAAGATTTATGAACAAATTTGAATTACCTACGCACCAAATATTAATAACTTATGGAGAAAACTAATTATCGGAGGGTTTTTTAAATCTTCCGGATTCAAATGCTATTCTCACTTTAATTAAAAAACGTTTCAGACGATAAAAGCATTTTTGTTATTATAATATTCCATACAAAAGTAGTTTTTCAATCAAAAAGGTTAGACATGAAGTATTTTAATCCCGAGCAGCGACGGACAAGACAGCTAGTTGATAATGAATTATAGACATTACACCTACTTAATGATATGCAATCAGTCAACCCATTACGACTCTTGGCTGAGAGTTATGCAAATGTATACAATATGAAGAACACTTTAGAAATTCGAAACATTCTACAAAGTGAAGATGTGAAGGAACATTCATTATAGAAACGTTCGAACACTTGATAACTCTCGAAAGGTCCAGCTCTGATCTTAATTGGCTCATGCTCCAGATATTTCCATCTAACTCTCCCTACAGTGACCACAGGTTTAGTGTGTCCATGGTGAGTACAATTAAGCCACGCGCTAGTTGTTTGGGTTGTCTAAATTCTCGATATTCTCTCAAATTATACTCAATAAACTTAAATGGAACTCACTTATTCAGATACACTGTAGCATTTCCTTGCAAGCTGTTGAAGCACAGAATGTTGCTCAGAATACTAGTGAGAATTCTAATCGCATAATTTTGAAATTATGCGATTTGAAATTATGTGATTATGTTTGCTAAGATCCACCATTTCTCTGAACCCTCCTTTTTAGGTTATTTCGTTTCTGTTTTTCAACGCAAAATATTTTTATTTCATCCAATATATATGATGGCGTATAAAATTTCCAACTTTTCTAACCTTTTAAATTTGTTCTGTTACATTTGACCAAGCATATTCTTAACTCTATAAAGCTGATAATAGAATGAGCTATTTCGAAAGAATTCTTTGAATTTTGTAACTCATTGCTGCGTAAATTTCAATTTTAACTAAATTGATATTTTTTTACTCTTATAATGTAATAAAAGATAATTTTTAAATGATTGTGCATTCCATATTAATAATTTAACAGCAGGGAAAGTCGATATTTGGGCAAACCAATTGGTCGAGAAATGCAGAAAGCTTATAATAATGAAACAAAAATAACCGCGGACATATCGAATAAAGTGAATTAATGATAAACTTGCCGACTTCGACGACCAGCTGTTGGCCAGTAATATTAATAGCCTTTACTTATGTTTGCAATTTGGCGAAATAAATTGGCGAATCTGTGGTTGTAGAGCCCGATGCACGATTTTATTTTGCAATATATCTCTAAAACGGTGGGTGGCAGACAAACATTGATGACATATCTAGATGTCATAAACTTTCATATGAAATAAAAAATGTCGAAATCGGTCCAGTAGTTGAGGCTGAAGGAGTGTCTGATTGTCTCTTCTCCATAGGGAATGTAGAGTGGAGAAGTATTTTTTCGATTTCTCTCGAAAATTGAGGGAGATGGGAGGCGGTGACCAATGATGGCATAAGATATCATATGCGATAAAACTTGTCTAAATTGGACTCTGTTCTCTGTTTTGCCAATTATTTTAAATATATAGATGCGTACTAAAATTAGAAATAAGTAAGTATACAAAATTTACTAAAGCCAGGTATGACTTACGTGGTAAGATTTCAAGGAAATAGAAAATATTCCAAAAAGGTTTCAGTACTCTCCAGAATTTCCATTTAAAGAAGCTTTTATTTTGCTCGATGCCGCAATATTACAAATGAGAAAAATGCCGAACAGATGAAATCGATCGCATGACATTTATTGTGTTTTTCGTCAGCATACTTCTTTATCTATGTCCTTTCGGGATAGATGTCACGTATTCAAACAATTACTATGATATTTCATCGGATGTGAGACTATAAAAGAAAGAAAGCAAATTAAACTAATTAATTTATTTTCAAGATTTTTTTGTGTTTGCTTTATTTTGTGCATTGCATCAGATAAAACATGTCCATGCACATTTTTTTGCCTTTAGTATGAATAGAAATTTAGTAAGAGAATAGAAATTTTTCGAATTTTTAAGTGGAGTGTAAATCTTCTTCCGATGGTTTTCTTCTGATCATAAAAACATGGAGAAAATTTCAAAAATATAAAGAACATTTAAATAATATCAAAGACAAAACATCAATAGAAACATTGATGATTGATTGGAGGGGTTTTTAGGATTTTTAGCTGTAAATGCTATCATACACATAATCACAAAAAGTTATAATTAATAAAGGTGAAAAAAACTTCAGATTGTGAAGGAAAATAGGAAGTTTCTCTTTATTTTCTAAGATTTTGTTTGTGAGTTCCTTGAATTTATAGGTTGCTGTAAGGTCAGTTTATAGTTTATTCCAGAATAGACATAGAAACAATTCTTTTGACAAATAATAGAATTGCTCAAAGTTGACCGTGACTCTGGGCGGAGATTAAAATAACCCCGCCCCTTTTGTCTGCGCCATTATTCAACGAGCGGATCCGTTGATTATAAAAAAATATTACCTCAACTTTCAACAATGGAAGAGAAACACGCAATTAAATATTTATTTCAACAATGAAATCGGATTGAATTGCGTTTCAACGATGAAAAGTGTTGTTGTAAATTGTGCTAAACAGTATTTTTTAAAAATTATTAAAATTAGAGAAAAAATTTTAAAACAACTTAATTGATATCAAGGCAATTTTGTGTTCTTTCAGATAGCATAAAAATCATTTTTGAGCTGTAAGGGCTCCGAGGTGCACATTCCCATCCTCCAAAGTTCGTTTGTGCCAAATTTTGTAGCTATAGGTCCAGCGGCCTGCTCCGTAGAACACCAACACACACATTCTCTTTATTATTAATAGAGATTTGGTAATGCATATTTTCTGTTAGTGGACTTTTCATTATCTTTATTCGGATAAAAGGAAAGTAATCGTTAAAAGTAAAGGTAGTAACGAAACGAAAGTTAGTGCCATCTGATTCATTAATCCTGTCTTTAATTTTTTTTCATTTATTTCTTAAGCACTTTGTCAAAGTGCATGGGATCTTGTATTACATTTTTCATGACTAAATCTGTTACAATAAGTTCTGATAAACGGTTTGCAGGTTAAAACTTCGTCTTAGACTGGCACAAATCTTCTAGTATTTGAAAGAATTTTACTGTTGCCAGTTGAGATCTTTAGAACGCATATCAAATAGGCAAAATTATTTTGGAGTGCAGATGATATTTTTGAAGAAACGTTTCGAGAACATTCCACAGTTTATTTATTTTTCATTAGCTCTGTATTGTTCGCTCGGATAAATTTCAAAAACTATATTGACTTCTTGATACTGAAAAGAGAATTACTTATTCGGAAGCACTTGAAAAATTAGTAAAAACTGTTCCAAGCATGTTTTACAACTAAATTTCAGGATTTTAGATAGAATTTATTTTGTGCTTCCATTCATATCGATTCATTCGAACTCGAATTTATGTGTCATGAAAAAACTGAAAATCTTAATCCAGTCGGAGCAGATGTTTTTGAAACATGAAAATGTGGCCTGATTTCTTGACTTTTCTTTATTGCACATTAACACGACATGGCCATTTTCTTCATTACCATAAAGAAATTTTATTCTTCTGTTCGTTTCATTCGAATTCACCAAACTAAATGGCGTGTTTCAGATTTTCTGTTCATCTCTTGCTGGAATTTTAAGCTCGTATTTATTACACAGAACATGGAAAACGAAAAAAGTAGATAAATTAGAAAAGACAGTTAAAATGTACGTGCTTTTTTCCTTGAAGGGCTACTTTCGAAACTCGTTGTTCGTTTTATCCTCCACGAACGTAACGGTTCGTAAATTGTTCTCAGAAGTCACGGAATTAAGGAAATGCATTCTCTCGAATTTTGTCACACAGGAAGCCTTAAATATTAAATTTCCTTCATTACATTCATGAATAGAAATGTTTGTTAACCCCTGGAATGTTAAACAATTGTAAGCTTACTATTAACAAAATAAAATCAAAATGACAGTGCAAAGTAATTGGCCCATAGTAAATTTTCGTTGCCTTAAATATGATGAATATATTTCGCAAAACCTTTATAAAATTTATTACATGTATTATTTGCAATTTCTTGTTGTTTTAATAAAGTTTTAAAATAAGGAGGATAGTTTAAAATTAAATCTGTTAATCAATTAGATACGTATAATAAGACAGGATATAATTCAAGGTCAATTCCCTTTCCACGAGCATGCCAATACCTACTGAATCGGTAGATTGAAGAAGGGAACGTATCCACAAATGTTTTCTCGGAGAAATAAAAAAACTCTTACTCGTTTTCTTATTTTTCATTTTTAACCAAATTTTTATATGTGCTTCTTTACATCAGTGATTTATTTAATAATTTCTATTTCTTTTTTCACTCTAACAATGAGCATATTGTTACGAATCTGTAAAGTTGTTTCCCTACCAAGTTAACAACTACAACATTCTTTCGGTTGGAAAGAATATTTTACGCATTTTCGCATTGGATGTTAGTCAGTGTCCCCCGACATTGGCGACAAATCTGGCGACTTTGGCGACAAAATTAAGGTGCTTGAAAATGCTAGAATTTCGTTCCTATATCTATTAGGAACAGAGATATAGAGACTAGATGTTTCTATGTGGAGTCACATCCTGTCGTAAAAGGTATAAATACCCGGAGGTTATGAGAGAAGTGAACGTCTTTGGAGTGTGTTTGAACGTCTTTGAATTGCCTTTGGAGTTTTGACCTCAGTGGAAGCTAGTGAGCTGTGAGACATTGAGCACTTTTGAAAATGCTATTACAGATATTTATTAGTCATCTGCTGTCTATTTCCTTTTAAAGTTTCTTTACATCAGTGATTTAGTTAATAATGCCTGTTTCTTTTTTACTCTAACAATGAGAAAATATATCATAATACGTGTATTGTGCTCGTTGTGTACGTTCCTATTTGTTGGAGCTAGTTCTTTTCTACAACCTGATGATTCAATTTAACTTGGGAAACATTCCAACCATGCATCCTGCCTCCATTAGGATTGCTTTTCTTATGACTTCAAATTTCCTTATTGTTTCAAATTTCAAAGTATGAAAAGTGAAATTAAACAAGAATTTAGGTTTAAAAATTATGATTTCTAACAACAAATCAAATGAATTTCGTTGCCAAGTAACACATTCTTTGTCCAGTTAATGAAAATTGTTAAGCCATAGAAAGATCTATTGTCCAGGATAACTTAAAAGTCGATAATTTTCAGAGTGCTCTGGATAATATATGAATTGATTATTTGCAGGTGTAGAAGGGATAGATATGCAATTTTGAGGTGAGCACTTCTTATTAAACTGTACGTATCTAGATTACTGCTTTTTTGTGTTATAATTCTCACAAGAACATGGATGAACAGGCAGACATACTTCTCCTTAAAGGATTTTATTCAAAATGTGTTAGATATACAGGGTTCCCATTTAAATAAGGGCCACCCCCTTTAACTTCAGAACGACGGCAGCTTTAGTCATGAAAGTAGTGTCTAGGTATAATAAAAACGTCTATGCGCTATGCTATGAGACATTTTGCAACGCCACCTGTTGGCAAACTTCGGAGTTAGCATTCCCATCGCGAAAATGGTACAAAATAGAGGAAAACTGTCAATTACAAAAAGACACCTTGTGCATATTAATACTAAGAACAGAATGATTAAATTGCACATTTTACAGTTCGCGATTTGCGTAACTGCGACGTCACAAAAAGGGTTAAAAAGAGAAAAAACAATTAACTATCACAAAAGATACCTTTATTTCCTGTATTTAAAGTACTTTCCATCAACTACAATACAAATTTATGCCATTATTTGAATTTCACTTTGCACACGTTTTAGTATATAGGTTGCGCGATAGCACAAGCAACACTAATACGGCATCGAAAGTCTTGCAATGTTGCCGGAAAGGTCCATACATCTGCTGTTTGAGTTATTCCCACAGGGAAAGTATAATAGGGTCATTTTTCCCAGAAAAATGACATTTTCTACTTTTTTTCATGTCTTGTGATGTCGCAATTTTGGAAAGTGCGAGCAAACGAATGTGAATTTTAAGCTTTCTGTTCTTCGTATTGATGTGCGCAAGGTGTCTTTTTGAACTAAATAGATAACGCTCTACAACTATATGATTGACATTTTTCCTCTATTTTGTACCGTTTTCGAGATAGAAACGCTAACTCCAATGTTACCACCAGATAGCGTTCTAGTCTCTTCGCATAGCGCATAGACGTTTCACTATACATAGACACTACTTTCATGACTAAAGCTACCGTCTTTCTGAAGTTAAAGGGGGTGGTCCTTATTTAAGTGGGAACCCTGTATACAGTTTTGGTTTGAAGACTACATAATAAATCTTATTCCTCAACTCGGTTCTATTATTATATTATCGTGTTCAAAGACAGACAGACATATATAATTCAAACATAAGATTTTTCGGACTCATAGATGTCTAATATGAAGATTCATCAAAATCGTGAGGTTGAATTTTTTGCATATTTCGTACACGAGAATGTAAAAATTAATATAATGTCGTTTTTTCTTTTTTCTTTCTAACTATCGAAAAACTGAATTTTTTTGCAAAATCATACACCGAGTTATTTTTTCTTGTTATTTTCTGGAACTCAACTTCATTTTTAACGACCCACAACTTAATATTTATTTTTTTGAAAAATTAATGTTTTATTCCTCAAGATTTAGCGTCTAATGTGTAGCTAATTTTGCATATTGACGTTTCCCTTAACGACCCAATATTTAATTAAAACCTTCATTGCTATGTGATGCAAGTAGTCTTCTGCAAGACTTGACAAGTTTTTTCCTAAGTAATTTGTTGAATTAAATTACTAATTATAAAATAAATTGAATGAGAATATTTTCCAAGGCATTAATTAAATGATTAAACTCACGTTTTTGAAAAATCGATTCATCATTTCCACCCTTACAATTATTTTTT